>MU260056.1:747500-990000 GCA_020310875.1 Ceratopteris richardii
TATACCGATGCTTATACCGACGCTTATACCGACGCTTTGGTTCCGATGCTTACACCGACCCTTACACGGATGTCGGGGCAAAATCGCGCCCGTTCATTTTCCTCGGTAGAAGCCTCGGTATACGGCCGATTTGTTGTAGTGTAAGTACGTAAGGGCTTAGGATCATGTTCATCAAATTCATCATGAACATAATAGAACATTAGTTAGTCCAAAAGGCATCATTAAGAGTTCAAATGCTCGTATTTGGTTCTAGAAGTTATTTTGGAGACATCTTCAAGTTTTATTCTAATCTGGTGATATATTTGGCAAAGATCATGCTTTGAAAGTATCTTTGCTCCCTTTAATTGATCAAATAGATCATCTATTCGAAGAATTGGATATTTATTCTTTATCGTTACTTTATCCAAAGCATGAATAATCAATACACAATCTCATTGACACATCCTTTTTTCTTAACCAAAAGAATAATTGTTGCCCAAGGCAATTGACTAGGTTGAATGAATTCTTTATTCAAGTATTCCTTCGTTTAGTTGTATACTTCTGCTTTTGGAAAGATGGGAGTCCATAAGGAGGTTTACATGTAGGCTTTGTTCTTAGGAGCAAGTCCATATAATTATCCACTTTCCCATGAGGAGGAGGTAGGCCATGGGGAAGTTCTAGAAAAGCATCCGAGTATTTATTCACTAAACACTTGAATTTAAACATTTCGTGATCAAATAACAGAGACAAAAAATATGGAACTAGATTTATATAATATACATCATTTACATCAATTGGAAGTATCATGTAAACTTCCATTTTATGAGTATTTACAAGCTTTTTCAATTCCATGCTTAAGATCAAGGGAGTACTCAGCACATCATGTTCCCCTTAAATCAAGTAACAGATACCATTTCTTTCAAATTCCAAAGTATACAAAAGATAAGTCCTTTGCAGTGATCTACCTAAACCCCAAAGCCATTCCCTACCCAACACCACATTAGTACTTTCATTATGCTGATCTAGAGATCAAGTTTATCTTTGTATCCCTAAAACTAGATTTTGAGACCACATCTCCTAGTGTCCCAAAGTCCTTGCACCATGGAGACTACAACCTTAAGGGCAAAATAATCTCCTCAAAATGGCTACCTATAACATTGCAAATCTCATCCTTGATCACATGCTCAAACCCAATCTAGACTATCATCTTTGGAAAGAACTTTTTTATGTGCACTTTCTTAAAAATCTTCCACATTTATTGTAAGGGTTTGTCTACCTTGCTTGTCCATCACTCTAAGGAGTTCCACATTTGAATTTTCTCTTTCTTTATGTTAATAATATACAGATACCATAGGGAAGAGTTGGAAACCTAATAAGTTAATATCCAACGATTTGTGATGATGCTCGAAAGAGGAGGTAAGAAAGTTCAATGATTACTGATGCCCACGGCTTTGTTCTTGGGAGAAAATCCATAGCATTATCGTTTTGCCCATGAGGAGGAGGTAAACCATGGAGAAGTTCTGCTAGAAAAACATGTGAGTGTTTATTCACTAAACACTTAAATTTAAGCTTTCATGATCAAACAACAAAGACAAGAAATATGGAACTAAATTTACATTATATACATCATTTATGTCCATTAGAAGTATCATGTAAAGTTCCATTTTATGAGTATTTACAAGCTTTTTTATTCCCATGCTTGAGATCATGAGAATACTCGGCACATCATGTTCCCTTGAATCAAGTAACAAATACCATTTGTTTCGAATTCCAAAGTATTCACAAGATAAATCTTTTTCAATGATCTATCTGAACCCCAAAGCCATTCCCTATCCAACACCACATCAATACTTTCGTTATGCATGATCTCTTTGTAGCCATAAAACTAAATTTTGAGACCACATACCATAATGTCCCAAACTTTCTTATCATGTTACCTATCGTTGCATCATGGTCACCACAACCTTAAGGGCAAAAGAATCTCCTCAAAAATGGCTACCTATAACATTGCAATTCTCATTCTTCATCACACGCTCGATCCCAATCTAGATTATCATCTTTGGAAAGAATTTTTTGACGTGCGCTTTCTAAAAAGTCTTGCACATTTATTTTGAGGGTTTGTCTACCTTCCTTGTCCATCACTCTAAGGAATTCCACATTTCAATTCTCTCTTTCTTTATATCAATAACATACACACATACTATCGGGAAGAGTTGAAAACCCCATAAGTTTATATCCACCCATCTCTGATGATGCTCGAAAGAGGTAAAGAAGATCGATGATTATTGATGCCCAAAACCCAAGTATCATATCCAACGAGCGTGGTTTAGTGGATGTGCCTTGTACTTTTAAGCAGATGGCCAGGGTTCAAGTTCCGCCTAGGGCTGGATGCCTTAGAGTTCCCCAAGATAGGTGCCTCTACCTTACGAGGTCAGGTGTGTGTCTTTCCAATTCATTGTACTCTCAAAAAAAAAAACCCAAGTATCGCCCTCCCACATTGCCACCACACGTACGATCCTTCATTATCCAAACACGATGCGAATCATCCTTTTTCTTTGTGAAATATTGATTTAAATTACGTATGATCCTTCATTATCCAAACACGGTGCGAATTATCCCTTTTTTTGTGAACAATTGATCTAGATTAAAAAAGAGGAAAAATACAAGAAAGTTAATGAGATAAAAGGAAAATAAGCCTTTCATCATCTTCATGGGTTATCCATTTGTTTCTAAGGTTGTTGTCCTCAAACACAAACACCCTACGGTCTTTAAAAGAGAGAATACTCTTAAAGCTTTTGATTCTTCTACCTAATGAATGTAAGGCCTTCTCTATTGACGACCCCTTTTCACAATGTCTAAGACAACAAAATCAATTATGGAGCTTCCAGTATCAGGGTTGTCTTCTTCATTGCTAGAATATTCATCTTGATAATTAAGTCTCCATCTTGATAATTAAGTCTCCTCACACCTCCATGTTTTCTACTTGATGAAAACCAGCGAAATGATCAATTTGGTTAATATCTTTCTCCACAGTGATAGTAATTTATTTTTTAGAATAATCCAATATCGAACTTTGTAAAAAAATAAAAAAACGAATTTGACTTCACCACGCAATGTCTTCGTCTACCCTTCAGAAAGGAATTCCCTCGCAAGCTGACATTGACGCTGTATGAATGCTTTGGAGAGGCGACAGAAGCCAAATTAACCTTCAATCTTGCACTGTTGCCGTTGTAACCCGTGTCGCATTCCGGCTTCAATGACTTTACAGCAGTCCGATCTCTGGAGTCTCCGACCTCATTGAAGTGGAACCTACGATCCCTGTGTAGTACCATGCCTGTCATAGATATATTGAAGCTTTGCGCCTCAAACACATTTGTACCCTCAAAACAGACATAAAAGAGACTGTCGGACAGCGGAGAAAGAAAGAAAGACAAAGGCTTCTGACAGATCGAGAAAGAGAGAGAATGCCTTACAGCCGACAGGTTTTAGTTCTGTGCATATGTATGTATGCTGTGGTCTGTTACCTCTGCTAACATTCTTGTGGCATTTATTTCAAAAGAGTTCCCCAATCAGGACAGAATGGAACTGCACAAAGAGAAAGAGACTGTTCAGGGGGCTCGTAACTCGCGTCTCCCGTGTCTACTCCCGGAAAGCATCACATTCCCGATTCCTCTTTTCGCACACGGTGTTTCACGTAAGAAAACTCTTCCTCATGCCTCCAAAAACATCTGCATATCGCTGTAGTCCCCATTTGACCCTAAGAATCCATCACCATTGCCGAATTTGTGTTTCACGCACATCTTAAAGACTAGATTAACGTAGAGAAGATACAGTGGTCATAGATTTAACAGACGTAGGCGATTTTGAGCTATAGACTTATGGAGGAACGTAAAGCTTGACGAACAATGCAAATATCAGAGTTGGAAAGGAAGGCAGGAAAGGCCTCTCTGTGGATCCTGTATTCTTCGGTAAATTGAACAGTCACGAGGTACATTAATACACATAAATATATGGCAATGACTTCTACAATTCTTACCTCCTGTGTAGATATATCTAGGTGTTGAGCTCCACGAGGAGCCTCAAGCAACGGAAATGTATTATACGTGGTGAATTACCGTAAACCCTAGGTTTAGCGCAACATTATCCCGGCAGTGTGCTTGTTCACCGGATTCAACAAGTCGATCAGTAGAATGCGAAATATTTGAAGAATTCCCATTCTCTTGCAAATTCATGCTGTCGCGTTAGACCATCATGGACATGCAACGTTGAAACTCGCAGAAAAGCCAGCGCAAATTGGAGTACCGCTCCAAACGGAGTACACCGACAACCAGGCATCAGTGCCTCGCATCCTCTTAAGAAACGAAAGACTCTCAAAATTAGGCAACAAATAAATATATTCGTATGTAGGCAGAACACTAACGAGAAACACTACTGAACCGAAGGGCGTTCAAATATTAAGCTCAAAATGTGTTACAGCAAAAATAATTGAAGGAGTGGAGATCACGACACGTTTGATTGAATCAAGATAGAGTACGCCCACTGAAGGCCTATGAGGAAGCAATAAGCAACAGCGAATTGTAACTTCAGCTGTTGTAACCTGAATATGTTGGCTTCATTACACCTTTCATGGCAGCCAAAGCCAAGAAAGGCTACAATTGCGGAGTTGAAGTAGACCAGGAATTGCTGCGCAATAATTAATGCTGCAAAAGGCAATAATTTAAGGGCATGCATCTATGCGAGGCTCGAAGCAAAAACCAGTGAAAAGATGAAGTGGATGCTTCTTCACCATGGGGCATTTCTGAGACCAGCGCCAGGTATGATGTCGCAAACCGAAGAGGAGCAGTTGAGGGCTCCCAAAGGCATGTATATAGATCAGGTCCCCCATCCCACTACTCGAGAAGACGTCGTCGAACTCCCCGAATCCCCGAAAGAACCTGTTGGGCATCCTCGAAATTTCAGTCCACTTTGAGGTCAGCTCCCACACGCCGATGCCTCTAACTATGTCCGCCTTGCCGATGCCGCCAACCATAATAAGCCTCTCATCACAATTGATGAGTTTGACACAAGTAAGCGAGCATGGCATCTGTGTCAGTCCTACTTGCAAAGAACCGCTTGAAAGGTCGTAGCATAGCAATGCATGCCTACAGTCGTTTTCCGTGGTCCCTAGCATAGCGGTGGAATGAAGCACGCAGTAGAAAATTCCATTGCATATTACGCTGTTGTCACCACCTCTCCAGCCAACCAGAGTTGCATTTGCACTCGTATGCCATCCTGCACTTGAAGGTTTGTAGATGTCTATATTCAGAGTACAGTGTGAGTAATTATCGGGCCATTGGTTGGAGCGTGCTACCACTACAATCAGCTCCTTCGTGTTCCTGTCAAGGGAAATTGCGACAGCATAATGATCCGCAGACCACCGGGGATATGGCTCCGGCAGCTGCTTGCATGCTTTAGTCATGATATTACACATGTAGAGGCGGTATCCGTTCACATTGTCAGCAAAGCATGCAATTCCATGCGAAGAGGCAACAAAATCAGCGTTGCCAATTACTCCAGGAAGACAGAAGCTATGCCACTTTTTTGCTTTGGGATCGTATACCAATCCCTCCGACTCTTTTGATTCCTTATACATGAAGTACCAAGGTGCACAGAATGTCTTGCCCTTGCACAAGCGGTAAAACCGTGTTGATGATGTAATGGACTTCCATCGTCTGCATACGGCTCTAGCACGAAAAATACCTGGGGTTGACAGCAACACAAGAACTTTTTCGAGAAGTTCATCTGGAAGAGAGAGGGAGAAATCCGCAGAGAACTGATCAACACCACCAAGCACGGCTTGCGGGGACTTTTCTCGATGGTCGACTTGACTTTCTGATAAACAGCATCCATCGGGCAATTTTTGGCTGTGGTTGTAACCGTCCCACCCCCACCCTTGGCCCTTGGCTAGTTCCAGAAGCTGGCCGTCCATCTGCGGAGAATTGCATACAGATGCAGTGATAGCTTACCTACGTAATCGATAAAGACCGAAGATGCGACGAGCAAATGGCCCCTTTCCTAAAGAAGAATAAAACTGCGGAGCAGCTGTGTAAGAATTTTCAACGTTCTAGATATGAGACGACGAAATGATTTTGCAAGGGAACGATCAGAACAGACTGCAGTGGAGCAATTCTGAAAGTCTGTATCAGAGTTCAGATTCCAGAGTGCGAGAGCGAGATTTTGTCAATGTCAATTCGGCTTCTACAGCAGGAGGTAATGACATAGGCTTTACTGGTTTTATAGTAGATGTGCAACAATAGAAAACGCTTTAAGTGATGACATTCGCAGAGAACACGGGATACCATCTCAGCAACTGCCGCTTTTATTAGCAGGAGATAAGTATTTAAAAAAACCTTCGCTGGCCGAGGATCTAGAAAAGCTTAATATCGATCTGAGTGCGCCGTGCTTCAATCGCTTCCGCGTATGGGCTGCAATCACGGCAAGATCAATATTACAAAGAGGTGCAGAATGTAGGCACGATCTTGCAGGCTGTACCGGTCTATTCCTTTCGGGCGGCTCACTAGCAGCGGCACTTACCTGTAGCCATGTTTCCTAGCCCTCTATAGCTCCAGCATGATGAACGAGAGTCATGCGCCTACGCATGATTTGGATGAGCGGTGTCGCAGCTCCCGATGTTGGCATTCTTTCGGGAAGGAACGAAAACACAGTGTGACACCACACACTCGCATACGCAGCACGCTGTGGATGGCACGATTTGAGGGTCTCGGTACGCGCGCGAATACAACCCCATCAGCTCACAATCACAACCCTCAGAAATTCCGTTTGAAAAAAAAAAGGAAATTCTTATATTTCTTCAATTTCTTTGATCAACCGTCTTTATCTTAACAAATAACAGAAAACAAAAGTTCTGGTTCACGGATTAAACGGCGGTTCTGCAGAAAGATCGTGAAGTAATTTAGTAACTATGGAGTGTGGATAGTAGATACCCGCCGGACATTAAAGTTACTCGTGGAGACAGGAGAGCGACTTCGCCAACGAGACAGAAGGCTAACCGCAAAAGAAAGAGGATGTAAATCAATCGTCTCGTAAGGACAAGGGCCCGCCAGGCTCCATCTTTCGTTGAGTCGCCTCGCTTCGTTCTGCGTGTTCCTTTCGATTCCCAAGGTGATCATATATGCATGACTATCCAAGCTCAGAGAAAAGCGCAAAGCGCCGGAAGGGGTAGAAAAAGAACTGCAGAGAAGATACAGAACGAGGCTGGCTCCCTTGGGGAAGCTGTAATGCAGGCATAGAAATGACAGGTAGACAGGCGCACAGAGGGGAAGAGTGCGTAGGAAGAGAAAGGGGCAATGAGAAATGGGGTGAGGTGATACACTCCTAGTCCTTGGGGAGAATGCCTATGGCACCGTCTTCTAAGCGTGGAGCGGACGATGACTACTGACTTGTTGGAAAATTGCTGTGATTTTCACATTTGCTGATCGCCGCCATCTTTTTCTGTGTTTCTTTTTTCTTTGAACAGACAGCGGCAAATTATATTAAACGAAAATGAAAGATATACTTCCTGAGGTGGGGGAAGATGCAGTCAGGAAACGAAATATAATTCACTTGCAAAGTGAACCACATGGCATCTCGTTTGAGAATGCAACATAAGAAATGCGACTCTCCATTTGAAGGATAGACCTTTGGACATCACTTAAAGAGCCATATGAGGTGGGACAAGCACCTTGAAGTCTTTTATAAGCTGAGTAGAGTTCCGTTAAGTGATTATATTTGACTTCTTTAGAAACAATCACTCTTCTACATCAGGGTACACTCATATACCATGACTAAAAACAATGTTGTATTTTGCGTGTTGGGTATCAAGGATACATGATGTACCATGTACTGGTTACAAAAGGGATTGTTGGATGTTGTGTACGGTGTTAAAATATGTTATGTTAGAACTACAAAAGATCAAAACATGACTGATGGGGGTGGTGTTGAGGATGTTGCAAGTTCACATTTTGGTGCAATTTCTCTTCCGAGTCCTCTTGAAACTCCAATTTGGACTTTGTTAGGTACATAACCAGCACCCCCAACCATTATAGGGCAACTACATAAGCGCGTTCCTTGATTTCTTTATCTATCAAGTGTTCCATTATTCCTCATATTCACTGATGTAGAATAAGTAAGGAGATTGGGTGTACTCGTTGTATCACATAAGAAATGAGGATTGTGTTTCTTACCTTCAAGAAAAATTGGAGAGTGACTATATGAGCAACGGTGATTGTAAGGATAAATTTCTCACAAAGATCAAAGATGTGAAGAAACAATATATTGTGATATATAAAATCTTTCCAAATAGTCCAAATATACGATTTGTTCACAATGGATTGCACTTGCTCTTTATTTTCACTATAAGAAAAATATGAGTTACCTAGGGATGCAAACTGAACTAAAAATGATCGGCTCAGTTATATCTATTGACAAAGATTTTTGTGACATGCAAAACGCAGACTTATATTTATTATCAATGTAGCAAATGTTATATGAGTTTGGCTAAAGAGGTTTCCTTTTTCTTTTGTGTTTACTGACGGGTATAGTGACTGGTTTTTTCTTTGCATTTTCTTCGATTCTTTCTTTTTTCTTTTCTTTTATGTTGTTGGAATGGAATACATTTCATCATAGATATACCGGCTGACATATCATATATATATATACTAGTTAACATATCGACAAAAAAAGAAAATCATGACCGCTATAGCCATGGCTATAGTGGCGGATGTAATGGCAAAAAAATTATATAGAACAAAACGTGCAACACTGCATGCAACATGTCTGGATTCTTAAGTTCAAGAAAGAGTATAATTTTGTAGAGGTAAGCAAGCATTATTTTCTTACTATCTGCTCTTTCACACACAAAATTTCTAGAACTTGTTATCTTACACACACACAGCTTCATATCTATGCAGACCATCCAAGCTTCATATCTATGCAGACCTTCATATCTATGCAGACCATCCAAGTAGGTTGCATTTTTTTTATTTATTCATTTTGTTTATGAAATTTGTTAGCATTTTTATTTTATTCTTAAAAGATCATTAAACAATAAAATAAGTTAACAAATATCTATACATATGCAGTTGTGCACACACATTTATACACACATACATACATAAACTCACACACATACAAAGCATTCGACGTGGAGGATTGCAAGGAAATTTCTACCCCTATGGAGTTCAACACAAAATTATATATTGAAGATACTTCACCTCCATTGAATATTGGAAGATACAAGAAATTAGTTGGAAGTCTCATCTAGTTGTGCAATAGCTGACTAGACATCTCTTATGTTGTTGGAGTAGTAAGCAGGTTCTCTAAAAAGCCTTGTGAAACTCATTGGAAGGCAAGCATGCAGATACTCAGAAATGTGAAAGGAACCGATATTGTTTTTCTTTAGGATCAGGGATTTTCTCTTGGATTAGTAAGAAGCAACTGACTGTAGCATTATCTTCTACTGAAACTGTGTACAAAGATGCATGCGTTGTAGCATGTGAAGCAATATGGTTGAGGAGGATCCTATAACACGTAGGAATACAAGGACAGGAGGATACAAAGTTGAAGTGTGACAACCAAAGTTGCATGGTCATCGCCAAAAATCTTGTTTTCCATGCACATACCAAACACATAGAAATTCAGTATCACCATGTGCTCCAGTTGATTGAGGACGAGGTCCGCGTGGAGATAAGCTATTGTCCTACTGAAGAAAATGGAGCAGACATTTTCACAAAGTCTCTTGGGGGAGAGCAACTTCTTCGACACTTTCCAAAGCTTGGGATTGGACCAAGGAGGTAGTTCACCATAGGGTGGACATTGAGGGGGGGTGTTAGATATGCTCAATTCTCCACCCTCATGTGACCACAAATGATCCATGGTGCTCTAAGTTGTAAGGCCCCCATTGCGAGGAGAAGCCATTATGAGAGCCTGGACATTTTTGGAATCCTAACTTCCAAGTTAGATGAGGTCTATGTATGACCATTGATGGTTGTAGACGATCTTTGTGAGCCTAGCCATTGTGTTAGGTAGGGCATAAACTTCCAGGCCATTGGGTTGCCATTTAAGGTGAAAATAAAGGCCCTCTGGCATCGTGCGGTTTCCCCATAGAACCTTAATGGGGGGAGTGCAAAGGGGGGCTTTCCCTCTTCTGCGGGGTTGAGGGGGTCTATCCCCCCGGCCCGTAGGGTCGAGACGGTAGGACTTCTGGTCGTGGAGATATTGTTGGATCGTATATTTTATCGACTATTTTGTATCTCCCAACTACATTTATCAATACCGAACCGCCTTGTAAAAGCTATATAAGCACGGCCCATGTTGAGCTTTACATAACATTGCACACTAGTAAGCCCTTCATCTAGAGTCTGTCTAGATCGCCATCTAAGCTCCACATTGGGAGCGCACGGGTGGACAGCACCATCATTGTAACTGCATTATGCTCTGTAATCTGAGAATTTGAGTTCTCTATCTCTCAGTCTGTGTCTACCTTTGTCTACATTTTTCTCTCAACTCTATCTACAGATTTATTCCGTTGTGCTGTTATTTTCTTACAACACACACTCACATGCATACATAGACACACACACACATACGCATGCATATGCACAAATACATACACACATGCATATGTGTACATATATACACACATGCACACACATATACATACACACACATGTGTATACACATACATACACATATGCACACACATACACTCACATGCATACATACATACACATAAGAGACACACATATACACATTCATACACACACGTATACACATAATGTTGGTTTTAGAGCATATACACACATATACACATTCTCACATGCATACATATACACACATGCATACTCATGCATATGCATGCATACATACTCACATGCATACACACATGTACACATACACACGCATATGCATACACACATGCACACATATACATGTTCTAGGATTAGGGTTTTAGAATTTTATATACATACACACATGCATACACACATATACAGATACACACATATATACATACATACACAAATATATCAAAAATTAAGATTTTAAGATTAGTATAAGTATATATATTTCAATGTATAAAAAATAGGGAGAAGTGTTTTAGGATTAATATTAGTACATATAATCAAATATATAAAAAACTAGGGTTTAAAGATAAATATTAGTATAAACAATTCAATATATAAAAAATAGGGTTTTAGGATAAATATTAATCAATAGACTTGAATATATAAATAGTAAAGGTTTTAGGATTAATATAAGTATATATAAAATATATAAAAAAAACTTTAAATATAAATATTAGTATATATAATCAAACATTAAAAAACTAGGGTTTAAGTATTAATATTAGTATACAATTAAATATATAAAAACTAGGGTTTTATGATAAATATTAGTATATATAATAAAATATGTAAAAAACTATGGGTTTATAATAAATATTAGTCAATATAAATAAATATATAAGAAATTAAGGTTTTAGATATTGATATATTTAGGTAGTGATGTGTGTGAACACTCTAGGACCGCCGGGGCACTTTTTTCCCTCTTTAGGAGGTTTTTTTCCCCCGGCTTGTATATACGCCTATTGCCCTAATGGGCTACTTATCTTTGTACATTCTCTAGTAATACATTCAGTCTTGTGTGTTGTGCTCCAAGCTTCTTCTTCTTCTTCCTTGTGCTGTTCGCGTGCTTCCGCAGATGTCTATCTCCAACAATTGGTATCAGAGCAGGTCGTCGCTTCTTCTAGGGCACCATCGACACTCCTCCGTTTGCAGTCTCAGATTCGCAGGAAATTTGTTGAGCATACTCAAGGTGTTTCCGAGATCAAAACAGCTTTGCTGTGTGGTGCCGAAATCGCGATCTGAGCTTGTTTCGGCCTCCGAATGCACTATCGCAGCGCTTGTGCAGGCTATTTCATCCTTTTGTGCCAAAGGTATATACCAGTTTCTGTTCGCCAGTTTAAGCGTCTCGAAGTCTGCTACAGGTCTAGCAGAACTCGTCTGGGCAGTTTCGTTCAACTTTTTGAGATGCAGTCAATTTTCTGCACAAGGTATTTTAGTCACCGGCCATGGCTGAAAGCAGTGATGTATTCCGTATGTTGGTTGTTGAGGATAAGTTGGATGGTACCAACTACCCATTATGGGCTTATATGATGCGACATGTACTGGTTGCAAAAGGATTGTGGAACATTGTGCAGGGTGTTGAAAGACATCCTGTTACACCTGTAACGACAGGTACTGCAAATACAGGTATTGGAGCTGATGAAGATGATGTCGAAGATGATATTCTGCAAATTCCTATTCGTGCTGCTGTTTTTGTTGCACCTACTGCAGAGTAGATTCGTTGGGACGGCAGAGATGCCCAGGCACATGCATTGATAGCTTTGTCAGTCAAACGTGCCATTATTCCTCACATTCGCTCTTGCAGAACAGCCAAGGATGCTTGGGATACACTTACCACTTTGTACCAGACTAGGAATGAGGCTCGTGTTGCTTACCTCCGAAAACAGTTGGAGAGTGAGCACATGAATGAAGGTGATTCTATGGACAGTTTTCTTACAAAGATCAAAGACCTGAAGGAACAATTGATTTCTGCTGATGAGGTTATACCAGATAGCTCACTTGTGCAGACAGTTCTGAATGGTCTTCCTGATTCATATCAGAGTTTTGCCTCTACTCTTCGGTTGATGATGAAAGGCAATCCGAATGCCTTGTCATTTGAGGAATTAGTCTCTGTTCTGTTGCAGGAAGATCAGTCCAGGCAGAACAGGTCCATTATGCGTGTTGCAGATCAAGCTTTCCTGGCTAGTCAGAAGGGCAAAGGAAAATGGAGCTCTTCTACTAGTAAGCAGAAATCTGCAAATGTTGCACAATCGAAGAACCAGGATAAAGATGAGAAGAAATCAGAAAAGCAGAAATTGTTCTGCAAGTACTGTAAAGGAAATGATCATATTATAAAGAACTGTCCAAAACTGGCTGCTAAAGAGGCAAAGAAGAAAGAGGCTCGAATGGTTGTTGCAGAGGCCTCTACACCAAAAACAAAGTCTGCAAATCTTGTGCAGGAAGAAGAATGGGCGTTTACTACTGTCTGCAGTTTTGACCCATCTTCTCATGATCAGTGCATGTCTGCAGTAGACTCAGATGTTTGGTACTTTGACAGTGGGGCGACCAAACATATGACCTCGCAGCGCAGTTTCTTCTCTTCACTCGAGCCTGCCTCTACAGGGAATACTGTCACATGCGCCAATAACTCCTCTTATCCTGTTATGGGAGTTGGTAAGATCATTCTGACTACTGCTGATGGTAGTTCTTTCACTTTGTCAGATGCTTTATTTGTGCCAGGGATCAAAAAGAACCTGTTATCAGTTTCTGCATTAGCCAAGATTGGCTTGGTTGTGAAATTCGTTGATGACAGGTGTACAATCCATGATCTCTCAAATGGCGATGTGATTATTGCTTCTGGCATTTTATGTCGTGGGTTGTATAAGCTCATAGACTATGAAAGATCTGTGAATGATTCGGCATGTGCAGTTCATGATTCTCAGGCTATGTCAGATGCAAAGCTTTGGCATGCACGCTTTGGTCATCTGAATTTTGCTAGTTTGTTATGCCTGTAGAAATCTGAAATGGTGTCCTCTTTGCCCAAACTTGAGACACCTGGAAAACATGTTTGTGAAGGTTGTATTTTGGGCAAAATGCAGCGTTCTTCCTTTCCAAAAGATGGTTCAATTCGGGCTACGCAGAAATTGTAGCTTGTACATAGTGATGTCTATGGTCCTATGCAGACACCCTCTTTTGGAAATTACCTTTACTTCATGACTTTCATTGATGATTTTTCCAGGCATGCATGGGTATATCCACTCAAAGCAAAGTCCGAAGTGTTCATGTGCTTCAAACTGTTTTTGGTTTTGGTTGAAAATCTGTCAGCATGTAAAATGGGCACCCTCCGTTCGGATCGAGGGGGGGAATATATGTCTTCATATTTTAATGCATTTCTGGTTGAACGTGGGATAAAACACCAGTGTACAGTGCCGTATACACCTCAACGGAATGGAGTTGCTGAACGAAAGAACAGGTCACTCATGGAGATGGCAAGGTGCATGGTCAAAAGTCAGGCTTTACCACATAGTTTCTGGCTTGAGGCTGTCATGTGTGCAGCATATGTACTGAACAGGTGTCCCACTAAAGCGTTGCAGTCTATCACTCCATATGAGGCTTGGCATGACCGCAATCCATCTGTTGCTCATCTGCATGTTTTTGGTTGTTTGGCATATGCATTAGTGCCTGAACAACATCGCAGAAAATTGGATGATAAGGCAGTAAAATGTATTTTTGTTGGGTACAGTTCTGAAAGTAAAGGCTATCGTCTGTATCATCCACAGACTAAACGCATTCTGGTTAGCCGTGATGTTGTCTTTGTGGAAGATGCTATTAAGCCATTGCTTTCATGTACTAAGGAGACATCTGTTAGCTCCAAAGACATGTATGATACTTTGATGCCTCTTTTTATAGGTGGACAGGCTAGTGCTGGTCCTAATGAGGCAACTTCTCAGCCTTTGCAGGTTTCATATGATGATGCAGATCATTCCATTTCTGATGCAGATTTACATGATGCACTTGTTGATGAGAGAGCTGATATTGAGCAGGCAAAAACTATGCCAAAATGGCTGGTGTAGACTCTGCGTGACAGCAAATTAGATGCACCTTTGTCATATCGTACTCGTTCAGGCTCTCATAGTGCCTCCTTTGCATCAGATTGCTATGCTATGGCTGCATCTAGTCTCTGTGATGAGAATGAGCCTGTTTCTTTTGATGAAGCACAAAATTCAGAAAATTGGATGGCTGCTATGCAATCTGAATATGATGCTATAATGAGAATGGTACATGGTCTTTATGTGACTTGCCTCCTGGCAAGAAGGCCATTGGCACTAAGTGGGTATACAAGCTAAAGCGTAAACCTGATGGTACAGTTGACAGGTATAAGGCTAGGCTTGTTGCAAAGGGTTATGCACAGGAAAGAGGCATTGATTTTGATGAGACCTTTGCACCTACATGCCGTATGACTACTGTTCGGAGCATTTGTGCACTTGTAGCCCATCATGGTTGGAATGTACATCAATTGGACATTAAAACAACATTTCTGAATGGTGACTTGCATGAAGAAGTGTATGTTTTTCAGCCCCGTGGCTTTGTGCAGAAAGGGCATGAAAACCAGGTTTGCAGGTTAAAGAAGGCATTATATGGTTTAAAGCAAGCACCACGTGCTTGGTATGAGAAGATACATGCCTATCTGATTGCACATGGTTTTGAGAACAGTCCAACTGAAAGCACCTTATATGTTAAACGTGCTAATGATGTGCTTCTGATCATTGTTGTCTATGTTGATGACATGTTGCTCACTGGTCCTATTGAGACACATATTGCAGATTTTAAGGCTGATTTGCATGCCTCATTTGAGATGTCTGATTTGGGGCATTTGCATCACTATTTGGGCATTCAATTTATGCACGTTGATGGTGGAATGGCTTTGTGTCAAACGAAATATATTGACACATTATTGCAGCGTTTTGGCCTTGAAGACTGTAAGCGTATTGCCACTCCTATGGAGACAGGTTTACGATTGAGTCTTCATGATGCTGGTGATGCATTTGATGCTGTTCTCTATCGGCAGGCTATTGGATGCTTGATTTACTTATGCATTACTCGGCCAGATATTCAGTTTGCTGTCTCACAGATGAGCAGGTTTATGCATTGCCCAGGAGTCACGCATTGGAAAGCGGTTAAGCGCATCTTTCGCTACTTGAGTGGTACTCGGCTACTTGGGTTGTTTTATCCCAAGGGAGGATCACTACCGCCAGATTTGCATGCTTTTTCTGACTCGGATTGGGCTGGTTGCTATGACACTCGTGTGTCCACCAGTGGTTTTTGCTTCATGCTTGGTAGCTCATGTATATCTTGGTTGAGCAAGAAGCAGCCTACTGTGGCCACTTCCAGTTGTGAGGCTGAGTATAGGACAGCTTTCACAGCGACTGTTGAGTGTGTGTGGCTCAGACGCCTTATGGCTGATTTGGGTGTTGGCCAGTCTTCTGCCACCACCATCTTCACTGACAGTCAGAGCGCATTGGCAGTTGCGGGGAACCCTGTGTTCCATGCTCGCACTAAGCACATTGAGGTGCACTATGTCAGGGAGAGGTTCTCTGCTGGGGAGATCAGCTTGGCATATGTGCCCACGCAGGAGAACATTGCAGACCTTTTCACGAAGGCTCTGCCTAGGGAGAAGTTTGAAGCTTTCCGCAAAGCTTTGGGCTTACTTCCTTTTGTGGAGTGATTTCCACATAGCTTGGCACTTCCTTATACATGAGTGCCGGCTCCTTGTTCACCGCATCACTCCCAGGGGGGATTTGTTGATATATTTAGGTAGTGATGTGTGTGAACACTCTAGGACCGCTGGGGCACTTTTTTCCCTCTTTAGGAGGTTTTTTTCCCCCGGCTTGTATATACGCCTATTGCCCTAATGGGCTACTTATCTTTGTACATTCTCTAGTAATACATTCAGTCTTGTGTGTTGTGCTCCAAGCTTCTTCTTCTTCTTCCTTGTGTTGTTCGTGTGCTTCCGCAGACGTCTATCTCCAACATTAGTCATATTAGTATATATAATTAAATATATGAGACATTAGTACTTTAGTATTAATAATTGTAAATATACTTAAACCTAAAAAACAAGAGCTTTAGAATAAATATAGCATATATAATCAAATGTAAAAAAAATTATGGTTTTTGGATTAATATCAATATATATAAATAAATATACAAAAATATAAGGTTTTAAGATAAATAATAATACATGTACTTAGTCAAATACACATACACACATATACATGTTTTAGGGTTAGGGTTTTAAGATAAGGATTTTAGGGTTTTACATACATACACACATATACATAAACACATGCACACATACACATGTTTTAAGGTTAAGGCTTTAGGATTAGGGTTTTAGGATTTTACATACATATACACATGCATACACACATATATACATACATGCACATACACACACATACACATGTTTGAAAAGAGGTGAAACATACATAATACATAGATACATACATACACACACATACATACATGCATAAATATATCCATACATACACACACACACACACACACACACACATATATATATATATATATATATATATATATATATATATATATATATATATATATATATATATATATATATATATATATATATATATATATATATATATATATATATATATATATATATATATATATATATATATATATATATATATATATATATAATTAGAATTTTCAGATTAATATTAGTATATATATTTCAATGTATAAAAAATAGGGTTTTAGGATGAATATTAGTATATATAATTAATTATATGAAAACAAGGGTTTTAGGATTTATAATAGTCAAACCTTTAAAACTAGGGTTTAAGAATAAATATTATTATATATAATTAAATGTATAAAAAGTAGGGTTTTAAGATCAATATTATTATATATAATCATATATATATATAAAAGTTAAGATACAAATTAATATATATACTCAAATATATAGAAAAAAGGTAGGATTAATTTTAGTACATATAATGAAATATATAAAAGCTAGGGTTTTGCTATATATAATTAAATATATAAAAAACTAGGGTTTTAGGATAAATATTAATTAATTGACTAAATTATATAAATAATTAGGGTTTTAGGATTAATATTATTATATATAATCAAACATATAAAAAATAGAGTTTTAGTATTAATATTAGTATATACAATTAAATATATAAAAACTAGGGTTTTAGAATAAATATTAGTATATATAATGAAATATGTAAAAAACTATGGTTTTCAAATAATTAAGGTTTTACAATAAATATTAGTATATATAATGAAATATATAAAACATTAATACTTTACTATTAATAATAGGAAATATACTTAAAACCTTAAAAATTAGATTTTTAGAATAAATATTGGTCACATAAACATACACACATGTCACATATACCACATACACACACATATACATACAAACATGCACACATATACATGTTTTAGGGTTAGGGTTTTAAGATTAGGGTTTTAATGTTTTAGATACATACACACATATACAAATACACACATATATACATATATACACATACACATATACACACATAAAGTCACATACACATACACACACATGTCACACTGATATACATACATACATACACATAGAGAGAGAGAGAAGATAGGTAGATAGAGAGACAGAGAGAGATATGTCCTAACACCTCCACATGGTATCAGATGGCATCTTTGGATCCAGAGGAGAGAATGGCATGTCCTTGCACTCAGTGCAAGTATCAAATATTTCATAAATGATGGATTTGTACTGCACATGTTCGAGAATATGGATCCTTTGATGCAAATCAACTACAAAACCTACGCTTCTAGTCGCATGGTTCGACTCGTGAGTAGATAGGCCCACATGCAATTGCACCATCTACCTCTCATGGGAAAAAGAGAATGAAACGAGAGGTAGAAGGACAAGGTACTGACAACATGACAAAGAATAAACACATGGAAGAAATGCTCATCTAGGTCATGAGGAGAAGCCATTATGAGAGTCTAGACATTTGTGATGAGGTCTACATGAGACCTACAAAAGTTCTAGATGATCTATGTGAGTCTAGTTAGAAGGCTAGCCAGGGTGTATACTTTAGTCACACTAGAATTTTGGAGGTATGACAGTTCGGTAGTCAATCAATCTGGAATTATCGTGATGTGTCTGGAATCCTAGAGGAAGTTTGGAGGTGTGACGGTTCAGTAGTCAACCTGTCCAGAATTACGGTGACCATTTCGGTAGTCAACCAATCAAGAATTACGATGACCAGTTCAGTAGTCAACCAGTCCAAAACTGTGGTGACCAGTTTAGTAGTCCGGACTTACAATGGTTTATTTAGAACTAAGGAAGTCCAATCCAATGGATGTTCATTCCAATGGTTTACTCAGTCCAGTAATTATGTAATTTGTGATGTTTTAAAATTATAGAGTATCCCAATGGTTATGTCTAAATCATAACATCAAGCAGTCCCAAAGATCTTGCCTAAATCAAAGGATTAGGCAGGCCCAATTATTGAGGTGAAATCATGATTATGCACACTATAAAGCCCTTCATCTAGATTCTATCTACATCTCCATTGAAGCTCCACAGGGGGAGTGCACGGGTGGACAATATCATCATTGTATATACATTGTTGCAGGCAATTAGAGAATTTGAGTTCTCTATCTCTCTATCTATGAACAGTTCTATTAGCTTGTTTTGCTTCTCTACCTGATGATCCAATTCATATTTGTGAACATTTCTATTAACATTTCTCTACTTGATGATCCAGTTCTGCTACATTAGTCCTTTTGATGATTATTTTCTAACATGGTATCAGAGCATAAGAGGTTTTGAGTATTGTAGAAGCAAAAATGCAGAAGTTGTAGAAGTCTTTGAACAACTTAAGAGAGAAGATGTCAAGCAGTGTGTCATCATCTACTGCTAAGAATCAAGGTGGTTCATTAGTAGGAGCATGCGGAACACACATCGGAGCAGTAATGATGTTGGTCGTGCAAACATTGCGGATCGACCACCATCCTTTATGGAAGGTAAAATCGATGGCATTAATTACACCTTGTGGAAGTTTAAGATCACTTCTATCCTTGAATCTTATGAGCTACTCGAGATTGTACTTGGAATTGATTGTGGGCCCCAAGAAACCCTTGATTCAAATGATCATGTTCAAATGATTCCTCTCGATGTTAATCTTTTACGAGCTTCAAAGTGCAAGAATGTAGACGCACTTTGTACTCTAGTTACAAGTACTTCTGATAGTGCTCTGACTCTTATTCAACACACCACAAAGGCGTGTGAGGCTTGGATATTGAGAAATCACGATTAAACTCAGAATTAGATACGGATTCAGAACTTGGAAAATCAGCTAGCAACAGAGAAGTTTGTTGATGGGGAAACTGTTGAAGTGTTCATCACTCACATATAGAACCTATGAGATTAAATGGAGGGAGCAGGTGTATCAAAGTCAAGCGAGGAGCTAGCTTGATTTTTTCTTTGAATTTTTCCACCAAAGTTTGATGTTTTGGTAAGTGCTCTTAATACCCAGATCAGACCACAACCACTAACCTTTGAAGAATTCAGTGCCTTACTCATGGAGGAGGAGCTGCGGCTCAAGGAAAGGAATGATAGCCACAAAGGAGAAGTTGCATTCATGGTAAATGTCAAAGGTACCATAACCAATTCTTTGAAATATGGGGACAAAAAGAAGAAGGACAAGAAGAAGTTCAAGGGAGAGTGTTTCTACTGCAAGAAGAAAGGCCAAATAATCCAAGACTATCGCATTAAGAAGGTAGAGGAGAAGGGTGGCTCTTCAAAAAGTGGTAAGGGCAAGGAGTTTGCTAACATTGCCAAAAATGAGCTTGAGTTGTTTGTTACAGTAGAGGAAATGTGTTCCTCAACTGAAGATTCAGCTACAGATGACTCATGGGTATTGGACAGTGGTGACTCTCGTCACATGACAAGCAAAACATACTTTTACAGTTCCCTAAAGCCTCTAGAGGAACCCATCATGGTAAGGTGTTTACATCTTGAATTGTAGCTACACTAAGGCACTTGATGGAAAAACTCCACAAGAAGCCTACACTGGTAGAAAGCCATTTCAAAGTGTTTGGAAGTGAGTGTTAGGTACACATTTCTGACAAAGATAGAAACAAGCTTCAACCAAAAAGCACCAAATGTATCTTCTTAGGGTAGGGTGAAGAGAAGAAAGCTTAGAAGCTTTATGACCTGGAGACAAAGAATATCATAGTGAGTCACAATGTGGTGTTCAAGGAGGAGCAGCCACATGTGATGCAAGAAGATAAGAAAGCTCCACTTTATCAACAGACAAAAAAGTAATCCATTATGAACCTGACCCAAGAGCTAGCCCTTCTATGGAAGAGAATGAAGCATCATCCTTAGATGATGAGACTGAAAGTCACCAACCTGCTATCACTCAAGTGGAAAAGCCATTTCCATGATGGGTGAGGCAGCTCTATGATTTTGCAAATCCCATCCCACAGTCAATTGAATAGATTGTGAATGGTCCAAGGCGATCACAGAGAATGCAGGAACAAAGACGGGTAGAGGTCCATATTGTAAACTCAGCATTGATGGCTAAGATTTGTTTGAACATCAAGCTTACACTATGCTTGAGGTGGATTTGATCAACATCAAAAAACCTATGGTTTGCATTATGCCAAAATATACATTGAAGCGTTCTTTTACCTATACTCATTTATTGTACTTTTTAAAAATATTTCTTATGGATCATTTACCATTGTAAAAGCCTAGAGCTTTACACATGTAAAAGGAGAAAAAGAGAGCTAAAATTCCATGAATTTGAGGTGGTTGAGTTGCAATCAATGAATCAATCAATCACCTAAAAGTAGATCAAACTAGATCTTCACTTTTTCCTAGATTGTAGGAAAGTGAATTGATTCTCTTCAACTTGAGAAGCTTGATCGAAACAACAATGTGGCTTGGCAAATCAGAATGGAGGCCTGTTTTCAAGGTGGAAATCTTTATGGAATTCTAGGAGGTGATGAAGCCATGCCTATTCCAAGATCCAAAGGAGGACCTACACAAGAGGAGACAAATAAGCTCACACTTTGGTGTGCAAGGGATGCTCAAGCAAGTTCATACCTACTAAACTCTATCTCTGACTTTCTATTACCACATATTAGAGGATGGAAGCCATCTCAAGAGACTTGGGATGTCATAGATACTTTCTTTTCTGCTAGTACCAAAGCAAGAAAGAATCATCTTTGGAATGAGTTCAACCAAATGAAGAAGACACCTAAACAAACCATCATAGAGTTTGTTACCAAGGTCAAGGAGGTTGCAAATCAATTAACATCCATTGGAGAGCTGATTGAAGAAGAGGCTATCATGAGGAAAATTCTCAATGGGATTCAAAGTGATAAGCAATGGAAATCCTTCACCATGGCTTATGATCTCATCATGGATGTGCAAACTCCAGAATGCAACATCTTTCTTGGACAAATCTTCAATCAAGAGTCCAATAATAGCATAAAGGAAGGTAACTCCTATCATGATAATTCAACTAGTGCTCTAAATGCAGATAAGAAGGACAAGAAGCTGAGGTAGGAAGAAGAAAGAAGATGAAGAGGAGACTTCCCAATCCAACTTTCCAAGCAAGAGCAAGTGGAAAGGGAAGAAGAAAGGACCAAAGCATGACAAAAACAAAGGCCAAAATGTTCAACCTTGTGCCATCTGTGATAAGACCAACCACATCACTCAAAATTGCTGGCTCAATAGGAATACCTAGAAAGGAAGTGGAAGAGGTGGATATGGCAACAATAGAGGTAGAGGTGGACACAACTTCAACAATAACAATAGAGGCTATAACAGAAGGGACTACAACAATTATTCAAAATATCAACAACATGAAGACTCATTGTTCTTGGGGAATCTAAGCCATAAGGAAGGTAAAGAAAGATGATCATGTACTCTACATAGATTCAGGATGTTCAAATCATGTTATAGGCAACATAGCTCTTATCTAATTTGGAAATTCCAAAGCATAGACATGAAGTACAAATAGAGGATGACACAAAGCATAGTCTAGAGAAGATTGGTAATGTCAAAGTTTCCAATGGAAGGAAAAATATTCTAAGCAAGGTACTCTATGTTCCCACTATTGCAAAAAACCTAATAAGTGTAGGCCAAATAGTTGAGAAAGTCTTGCAAGTTAGGTTCACTGAACATGGAGCTTTTGTGGAAGATCCATGTGAAGGCTTCAAGAAGATAGCGAGAGGTGAGAAGCATGGTAGGCTCTTTACTTTTGAAGTAGGAGAAACCAAAAACATAGCTCTATTCAACTTTGGGTCTCAAACACTAAGTGAGCTTGAAGTTTGCATAAAAGACTTGCTCATGTGAATGAAAGAACCTTGAAGGATATATGCAGGGATCGAAGTGTTCTAGGGCTACCAAACATATCAAAGCAACACATGATCAATAGATGTTATGCATGTTAGATTGGGAAGGCACAAGGACAACCATTCAATCACAAAGGCTACATCCACAACAACTTATTGGACTTAGTACGTACACATGTATGGGGACCAAGTCAAGAACCTTCATTGGCAGGATCAAGGTATTATGTATGATTTATTGATGACCATAATAGATGGACTATTCTATACTTTATCAAGAGTAAGTTGAAGTTTTTGATTGCTTCAAAAAGTATCTAGCACATGTGGAGAATCATACAGCTATATCACTCAAGAAGCTCAGATCTGATGGAGGGGAAGAATACTTCTCCAAAGAGTTTGATGAGTTCTTGGAGGATAAAGGTATCAAAAGGGAAGTGACTACTAGGTACTCTCCTCAATTAAATGGAATTGCAGAGAGAAGAAACAAGACATTGGGTGGATCTGCCATAACAATGCTTGAAGAGAAGAGGTTGCCACATTATCTATGGGTAGAGGCTATTTCAACTGCTATGCACCTTGTCAATAGACTACCATCCAAATCGCTCAAAGGTATGACTCCTTATGAAGCATGGCATGGAAGAAACCTAGTCTTGGACATTGCAAGGTGTTTGGTTGTTTAGTTTATTCTAGATGAAAGGGAAACAAAGGTATTGTTTATTGGGTATGACTCAACTCAGATGGGTTACATGTTCTATAATCCTTCAACCAAGCAATTCACTACAAGTAGAGATGTTGTGTTTGATGATCACAGGTCTTAGTATGATGAAGACAAATAAAAGGTAACTCTACCATATGATATTGATTATGATTCTCATCAATTAGGAAGCAAGCATGATACATAGGTCCAAGCTCCAAGAATTGATATAGATGATGACCAAGTTGAAAGGGAAAAGGATTACAAACTATGGAATTCAAGAGTCAAAGCAAAGATGCAGGAGTGTGGAGAATGGTCTAAGAAAGCTCCTAGAAGATCAAGAAGAGAGAAGAAACAACCAAAAAGGTATGGATATGATTCCATATTTGTTACAAAGCATTCAATCTATTTGGCAAAAGACTTAATTTCAGAACAACCCTCAACCTATGAGGAGGCAAAGGGAAACTCTAACTAGGAAAAGCCCATGAAAGAAGAAATAGATGCATTGAAGGAGATGGACACTTGGGACTTGGTTCCAATGTCATCCAATCAAAAGGTAATTGGTTCCATATGGGTATATAAAGTTAAAAGAAACTCAAATGGATCATTTTGCAGGTACAAGGCAAGATTAGTTGCCAAAGGATTCTCACAAACTCATGGTATAGACTATGAGGAAACATTCTCACTAGTTGCAGAGATGACTACAATCAGAACATTGATAAGTGTAGTTGTTGCAAGAAATCGGAGATTCCTCCAACTTGATGTAAAAAATGCATTTCTAAATGGTTGGATAAGTGAAGAGGTATACATGTCACAATCTCTGAGTTTTGAAAACCCTAATCATGCATCTTATGTTTGCAGACTTAAGAAAGCATTGTATGGATTGAAACAAGCTTCTAGAGCTTGGAATTATAGGTTGGTTACATACTTTCAAGATCAAGGGTTCAAACCTAGCAACTTAGATCGTTCTCTATTCATCAAAAGGGATCACAATGAGGTTATCTATCTATGTGTACATGTAGATGATATTATTGTGACAGGTGATGATTTGAATGGCATTCAAAGGAGCAAGAGACACAGGCAAGAGGAGATCAAAATCAGTGACTTAGGTGAGCTCACATATTTCATAGGTATGCAAGTGATTTATACAGATGAAGGGATGTATCTAACTTAGAGAAGATACATTCAAGATCTGCTTCTCAAGTTCAAAATGGAGAACACAGAGCTTGCAGGTACACCTTTGGAGATGAATCATAAACTTAGTGTTTATGAAAGTGAGAAATTTGAAGAAATTAAAGAATATCAAAGCTTGGTATGTAGCTTGATATATGCTACTCATACAAAGGCACACATCTCATATAGTGTAGGAGTGCTTAGTCAATTCATGCATTCACCTAGAAGACCACACATGGATACAGCTAAGAGACTACTTAAGTACCTCAAAGATACAATCAATGAAGGTATATTCTATCATTACTCTTCGTATTTGGATATCAAAATCTATTCAGATGCAGATTGGGTAAGACCTAAGAATGATAGAAGAGGTGCCTCTGGTTACTTAGCATTTGCAAGTTCAAAGCTAGTGTCATGGAGTTCCAAGAAGCAACCAACAAATGCTTTATTCTCAATCGAAGCAGATTACAGAGGTTTGACCATAGCAACTCAAGAGGCAATATGGTTAAAAGCATTGTATGTAGATTTGGGACTTGTGAGTTCCAAGCCTCACATATTTGAAGATAATGTAAGTTCCATGCATCTAGCAGCAAAACCTATTTTCCATGCAAGAACCAAACACATAGAGGTTCATTACCACTTCATCAGGAAGAAGCTCATGCCAAAGGAGATTGACATTTCTTTTGTTCCAACTAAAAAGCAAGTAGTAGATATGATGATGAAGGCACTTGATGGAATAAAGCTTTGCAGATTTAAATCAATGGCAGGTATTCAACCTATTAGAGAATGAAGACTCAAGCATACTTTAGCTTGAGAGGGAGTTGTTGGAACATTAAGCTTACACTATGCTTGAGGGGGATTTTATCTACATCAAAAAATCTATGGTTTGGATTTGCATGCCAAAATATCCATTGGAGCATTCTTTTACCTATGCTCATTTACTATACTTTTTTAAAAGATTTTTTATGGATCATTTACCATTGGAAAAGCCTGGAGCTTTACACATGGAAAAGAAGAAAAAGAGAGCTAAAGTTCCATGAATTTGAGATGGTTGAGTTGCAATCAATGAATCAATCAATCACCTAAAAGTAGATCAAACTAGATCTTCACTTTTCCTAGATTGTAGGAAAGTGAATTGATTCTCATCAACAACCTTTACGGCCTTCATTTAAATTCAAAATCCACTTGTAGAATTTGTGGAGCACTTCAAAAATCTATATTAAGACTTCAAATCACTTGCACATTACATGGAAGCATTATACATACACTTGTTTCCATCATTGTCTTGCTCCTTCATTTTTTTGCATCATCTTCTTCAATAATATTATGCTTGCAGAGGCTTGTACTCTCTCTACAGAGCTCCAAATTGGATGCCTGAGCACTATTGGAAAGGTATAGGGTCTAGTTTATGTATATAAATTTTCAAAGCATTTGTTTCAATAGATCGGGAGAAATCTCAGTTTTTTTGTCTCAGGGTCTATCTCTGTGCATTCTTGAAAAATAGGAGGTACCACTATTGAGTGTCAAGTTCATTCCAAAAGCATATTTTGCTTATTTCTTGTACTCTTTGCATTCTATACGTTCAACCTTTTTACTCATCCAAAAGGAATTTTTCCAATCGTAATCATGTTGGATGCTATGAGCATTTGAAGGTGATTGCCTCATCTAAAGATAGTAAGTTTTTTGAGCTACTCAATGCGCAAACCTATCGGTTTTGTATCGAATCTTTCTCCTTGATGCTCCAAAGTACATAGTGCATTTTATTGCACGTATCGCATGCCTATAAGGTCTATTTGAGTCTCCATAATATTAAGGGCTAGTCTTGTGCCAGTTGGCTGGACCGGACTTCATCGCTTCACAACTCACTTTTCTACCTCCTACAAGCTTCTCCAAGTTCTTTCAAGATTATCAAAAAACAAGCAAAAAAGTCGAAAAGTGTGGAAGAAGCACTCCAATCCAAGCTGGAGAACTACAATGCAAAGAGAATACAACAATATCATGAAGAATGGAACTTGGGAGCTAGTGAAGCAACCTTGAAAGTAGAAGGTCATCAACACCAAGTGGATCTGGCGCTAAAATAAAAGGTTGATGGTAATTTGGAAAAGTACAAAGCTAGACTTGTTGCACAGGGCTATTCCCAAGTCAAAGGCATTGACTTCGGTGAATCGTTTGCCTTGACAGCAAGGATTACTACTATTCGGCTAGTACTAGTTGTGGCTTCACATAAACGATGGGTAGTATACTACATGGATGTCAAATCAGCATTCCTGAATGGAGACCTCAAGGAGGAGATATATGTGTCTCAACCACCAAGGTTTGAGCTTCCCATTCATAGAACAAAGTATGTAAGCTGAAAAAAGGCATTGTATGGGCTGAAACAAGCCCTAAGAGCTTGGTACTAGTGGATAGATAGGTATCTTTTGGATATAGAATTCAAAAGATGTGCTTCTAAAGATAATTTGTATGTTCTTAAGACAAGGGGCAAGGCAATTGTGCTTGTACTCTATGTAGATGACCTTGTAATCACTAGAAATGATGATGCATTTCTCAAACAAATGAAAGATGCCTTGAGTTTAGAATTTCAAATGACGGATTTGGGATTAATGCATTATTTTGTAGGACTTGAAGTCCAACAGGAACCAAGGAAGATCTTTATCTTTCAACAAAAGTATGTGAGGCAGGTGTTGAAGGCATTTGAGATGGAGGATTGCAAAGCAATCTCTACACCTATGGAAGTCAACACAAAAATATCTATCGAAGATACTTCACCTTTGGTGGATATTGGAAGATACAAGAAATTAGTCAGAAGTCTCATTTACTTGTGTAATAGTAGAACAGATATCTCCTATGTTGTTGGCATAGTAAGTAGGTTCTCTAATAAGTCATGTCTAACTCATTGGAAGGCATGCACGAGGATACTCAAGTACGTCAAAGGAACCATTCAGTATGGTATTCTTTACAGTGAAGGATCATCTCTAAGTGGATACTCTGACTCAGATTAGGCACGGGATATTAATTCCAAAAAATCAATTTCTGGATATTGCTTCTCTTTAGCTTCAAGGATTATTTCTTGGATCAGTAAGAAGCAATTGATTATAGCACTATCTTCTACTGAAGCTAAGTACAAAGCAATAAGTTTTGCTGCATGTGAAGCAGTATGGTTGAGAAGGGTCCTATGCCATATAGGAATTCAAGGAGAGAGGGCTACAAGGTTGAGATGCGACAACTGGAGTTGCATAGCTAATGCAAAGAATCCTATTTGTCATGCATGTACTAAGCACATAGAAATCTAGTATCACTATGTGTGAGAGTTGATTGAGGACGGAATTGTGAATCTTAGCTATTGTCGAATAGATTAAAATGGAGCAAACATTTTCACCAAGGCTCTAGGGAGAGAGCAACTACATCGACATCTTCCAAAGCTTGGCATTGGACCAAGAAGGTAGTTCACCACAAGTGGACAATGAGGGGAGTGTTAGGTATACTCAATACTCCACCCACATGTGACCGCAAATGATCCATGGTACTCTAAGTTGTACGGCCTCCATTATGAGGAGAAGCCATTATGAGAGTCCGGACATTTGTGATGGGGTCTACATGAGACCAACAAAATTTCTAGATAATCTATGTGAGTCTGGTTAGAAGGCTAGCCAAGGCATATACTTTAGTCACACCGAAATTTTGGAGGTATGACAGTTTGGTAGTTAACTAATCTAGAATAATGGTGATGTGTCTAGACTCCCTAAGGAGGTTTGAAGGTGTGATAGCTTAGTAGTCAACCTGTCTGAAATTATGGTAACCAGTTCGGTAGTCAACTAGTTTGGTAGTCAACCAGTCCAAAACTATGGTGACCGATTTGGTAGTCTCGACTTACAATGGTTTGTCTAGAACTACGGAGGTCCAGTCTAGTGGACGTTTAGTCCGGTGGTTTACTTAGTCTGGTAATTACATAATTTGAGATGTTCCAAAATTATAGATGATCTTCTAAATCATAGCATCACACGCTCCCAAAGATCTTGTCTAAATCAGAGGATTAGCCAGGCCTAATTACCGAGGTGAAATCATGATTATGCACACTATGAATCCCTTCATCTAGAGTCTATCTACATCGCCATTGAAGCTCCACAGGGGGAACGCACAGGTGGACATTATCATCGTTGTATATACATTGTTGCTAGCAATTAGAAAATTTGAGTTCTTTGTCTCTCTATCTGTGTACATTTCTATTAGCTTGTTTTGCTTCTCACTACTCTACCTGACGATCTGATTCCACTGCGTTATTCCTTTTTATCATTATTTTCTAATAGTCTAGAGGAGGAGACAGATGTTGTGGAGGCAGTGCAATAGAAGCAGTGCCACCCATAGCTAGTCCTAGACCGAGTGCCTCTGATGCACGTACACCACATAGTATGCCATGTACACCTTGGGGTGCTCATGACCATGATGAATCCAATTTGTACCATATACGAGATGGAGCTCTAGTGATGAATGCAACCTGAAAGGCCATATGTCAATGAATATGATAGTTGTGTTGTTGATCGGATCTTATAGATGTACATATGCAGAGATAGTATAGAAATGAAATCTCACAAAAGCATACATAGAATAGAGAGAGACAAGAGACTGAACACAAGATTGGGTACAATCTCACCTATATAGTATGATGGACATGTCTATCGGAGTATGTGTATTTATAGATATTTTTCATTACATCCTGAATAGAAGATACATGAGGGCGGCTCTTTGAAAAGTATGTGTTTATGAAAAATTTGTTTTATTTACAAATCATCACTTTCTAAGCAATCTACTATTTTTACAAAAAAGTTGCTTTCTAAACAATCTACTAGTTTTATAAAAAATATATAAAATATTATCTTCTAAATATCTTCAAAAATATCTGAATAAATCCATGTGCGTTCACATCTTCATGATTCTTCACATGCTAAATCAAAACACAATCACATTAAAAACCTCAAGACATTAAAGTCTATATAACATTCCATTCTTCCATAAAGTATAACATGCCTCCCAGTTGACAAGCAACTAACCTCAGTTGATAAGAAAAATAGACATGGATGGCTAGTCACATGTCCCATCATTGAACAATCATAAGCATATTCTATGTAAAAACACATGCATGGAAATGGAAAACTGGAATTTAATGTGAGTGTGAATGATATGCAAAGCGAAAGTATATTTTGGAACCTAAATTTTGAAATAATGAAACCCAAAAGTGATTACAAAAACAAACATCTCGATCTCATAGAATAATTTTTAGAAAACCATGATGCGAAAAAATACATTTAATTAATAACATTCAATAAAAAACTTACCAAAATCCTTTGTAGTATGGGTAGGATCATGGCCTTATGTAGAACCAAAAACTATTACTAAATGTGTGAAAATAATTTTAGCGATATTGGAATTGAAATAGAAAAGAAAAGGTTTTGTCTTGAAAATATATAAAATAAATAAATAAATAAATGAGTGTTAGATAAATAAATAAATAAATAAGGGGAAGAGAGTGTTAGAAGTTATGTTAAATCTCATTTAAAAGGAATGGGGTATCAATATGTGAAAATAGGCTAGTGGATAAAGCATATCTCTTGTAAGTGAGAGGTGGTGGGTTAAAATCCCCTACATGCTAACTAGGGAAATAAGTAAGCTAATTAGGGAAATAAGTAAGATAACTAGGGAAATAAGTAAGCTAAGTAGGGAAATAAGTAAGTTCTTATTGCCACTCATTGGTTAGAGATGGTTCGCACATAGTCAACTGCTGCTAGCAGAACCAAAGTGAACCAAGAGAACCATGAGAGCCATGAGTGCCAAAGAATCCAAAGATGCCAAATTTATGCCATATTTCTATGCCTGAGTTGATGCCTTGGAGTAAGCTGCATGAGTAACTGAACTTGATAAATGACTGAACTTGATAAACGAATTTGGTAAACAAACCGAACCGAAATAGGAACATTGCATAGTGTGACAGTGTGATAGTGAGCACAGTGAGTATAGTGAGCATAGTGAGTATAGTGAGCACAGTGTGACAGTGTGCACAATGAGTACAATGTGACAAGAGCATAGGGCACATGGCACAAATTCAAAAAATTCGAAAAAAACATTGGTGAACAAAAAAAAACGTCAATTGACAAACACAAACTTGGAACAAACGAGAATAAACAGACCGAAATGGATATCAAATTACATATACACACATACATATATACTTACTTGCTCATTTAACTCACATACTTACTTACTTACTTCCTTACTTACTTACTTACTTACTTATTGAGACTCATACTTACAAATAGATATAATCACAAACATTCATACATACACACATAAACATACACACATAAACATACACACATAAACATACACACATAAACATACACACATATATACACACATACACATACATACACACACATATTGTTGAGCCCATCAGACATGGGCAAAGTCAAAACAATCAAAGTCAAAGTGTTCTATGGTCAACAATATAGTCAAAGTCAAAGGGTTCAAAGTTTAGTTGTCAAGGTCCATAGGTAGTGCACAATCAATTGTTCACAAAGGTTATGTTTTGCAGAAAGTTGGATGTAGGTTGTAGATTGTCTTTCTGTAATTTCTCTAAGGTTCAAAGGGTTTTTAAAGTGTTTGGAAGGTTTAGGTGAACCCTCCCTTAGGTACACATTTGAAGAATTAAAGGGCAAAATGTGAAGTCATATGAAGAGGAAGCGTACGCAAAAGTGAAAGTATGACCTCCCATTTAAAATTTTCTTATTGTCAAAACAAGGATTCATTGGCTGTGCACATTTGGAGACAATCTTGGGACATAAAAGTGAGCACCAAGATACTCTATCAGTCAGGAGCCTACATACGTGAATCAACACTCAACTCAAGGCATGCATTATTCTTGGTTAGACTAAGCAAGGTGAGCATAGTCTACACTAAGAGAGAGAAGAGCAAGAGACAAACAGTGAGTGTGTGATGCGGAGAAGGAAGTGCAAAGTGAGCAAGAAGTGTGACTTAGGTGAGTGTAGAGGAGTGCTAAGCAAGACAATCAAAGGTCACAAGGTCCCATTGAAGTTGTGTGCGTATTGACAGAAGGTTTCCATCCCTCCCCCTATTGGAAGCTTGAGTGCAAGGTGTGCACAAAGTGCAAGCTCTTGGAGAAGTGGAGGTCTGATGCAGAGAAGGTCGACAGCAGAAAGAACCTTGGATATTTTGTAACTTTGTTGATTGTGTACTCTTTGGGATTTCACACACAGAGTTGTACATCATTATTGTACTTCTCTCTTTATAATCAATCTACAGAAGTTTTCGGTGCCTTAATCTTTCTTCTTACTCTTCTTCCTTCTCCTACAAACACTCAAGTCCCTTTCTACACAAGAATCCACCAACAAAATTTGGCACACCCAGTGGGACCACAAGGAGGCTTGAGCATAGGAGAAGCAATATTTGCAAAGTGTAGAAGAGTGCAAGGGTACCGACAGTACTATACTTGCTTAAGAGGTAATCTTTCTTCCATTGGAATTCTCTTAACCTAAGAGGAGTATGAATAGCTCATGACCGCAACCCGATCTCAAACCTTGAGGGTCCCTTGCAAAGCAACAAGAAGGAAGGTTGTTCAAAGATCAACCAGTCTATTGTCATCGACATCATCAGTAAAGAATATGGAAGCCTAGGTAGATTTGGAAACTTTACTTTCTAGATTGAATATCAAATTTCCATCCTTCAAAGGATTAACACAAGAAGACCCAGATGAGCACATTAGGAGATTCGTAGCCTTATGTGTGGGCCACACATTCAAATGATTTTTGTGTGCAAAGAAGAAGTTGTAGAACAAGTCAAGGTGTCATCACCATCCACTAGAGTGGTGCAGTTAGAAGAAAATTGAATCTTTTGCAATGCAGACAAGAAGCAAGGGGAAGGCTCAATTAGAAATAGTTCAAGAGTCAAGGATTAATGGATTGAACAAAGACAAAGAGACATTTGAAGACAAAGCCAACACAGGTGCAGATACAAGGCAAAAAGAAAATCTCATAGGTACTAGTGATGCCATTGGGCATGCATTCAGCAGGGCTCATGAGGAGTTTGATAAGTCGAATAGAGCCCATGCTCTTAAGGAATCGAAAGCTTCAAGACTACTCAAGTGCATGAAAAAGGAGGTCCGTATTTTTTATTTAATAAAGATGGATGTGAAATTCAGGTCAGAGCTCTTGCAGATAATTAATGAGGCTTCCACAACAAGTTTAGTGGCAAAGATTGCTATCATGCATAAAGATAGAAATGTAGGGGAAGCCCCCCTCACAGATTATAAGAGCCCTTGGCTAACAATCACTATCAAAAGACATGAGTTTCAAGGGGTTATTGTGGATGGCAGTTCTGGCATCAACTTGATGCCTGAACATACCATGAAAAAGATTGGACTACAACCTTCAAGACCTGCCAACTTCACTATAACACTGGCAAACCAAAGCATAGTAAAGCCTATGGGAGTGGTCCCTAGAGTCCCAGTCGAGATACAAGGTACCATCTTTAACTTGGATTTTGTTGTCTTAAGGCTGCCATAGGTAGAAGGAAGTTTTTCCCTATTAATTGGGAGACCTTGGTTAAGGCATGCCAATGTGCTACATGAATGGGGTAAGGATACAATGTGGGTAAAGCAAGAGGAAAAAGATTTGCAATAGATATTTTTAGAAGAAGGACCTGACAATCAAAGACATATCAGCATGATGCAGACAATTGGTATTTGTATGGAATAAGAATTGCTAGACAATCCAAAAGCAGCTCTATATGAAGAGGCATATTTATATGAAGAAGAAAACATGTTGGCTTGACTCCTTGCAGAAGACCTATCTTCCTTCTATGGAATTTTTCCGAACTCAAGTAGAGAGGAAGTCTATGAAGGAAAAGAGGACATCATTCAGGTCAGGGATTCGAGTGAAACAGTCTCAGCCAAAGGCCATAGAAGAGAGAAGAAAAGAAAAGCCCTTAAGTGTAGAAGTGATGAAGCTACTTCAAATCCTATATTAGTGGCCACTTTGTTATGGATACTGGTATGGATATCGTCTGTTATGTTAATTTTTGTGGTAGTAAGTGTAGGGATTTACAAGGATGTGGAAGGAGTACCTAAAAGTCTTCGGAAACAAAGGATTCCATTGGCTGAAGAAGATGGAATAGAAAAAAATAAAATTTTGTAGATTAAGGCACACAGTTGGTGAAGCAAAGATACAAAAGATGCAGTATGGAGGAGATAGTATTCTAATGAAGGATTTAGGGTGGCCCTATCAGATGGTCAGTATGCCCAAAAAGAAGACAAACCAAATGAAGTGCAGTACAATTGGAGATTATGGAGGGCAAAAAGTTCCAATTAGTCATCATATCACGACTCAAGGCCTATCATCAAAACAAGTGAAGATTTCTGGATCACCTAGAACTTGCAAAATCTGTCCAGGTTGTACATAGCCTTCTCGTACCATTTTTTGCTTAAGTTTTACTAGTTTTAATCCATTTACATACTTTTTCTTTGAGTTTTTATGCATATTAGAAGCCATTTCACAGCCCTTTGCATGAACTTTTTTTTTTAAAGAATTTTTTAAAGAATTTTTTAAAAATTTTCTAGCTTTTTTCATCTTTTTTCAAATGTTGTTTTTTTGATAAAATGGAGGAAAAAAGGAATCTCTTTGTGGTTTTGAGTGGGATAAGTGGCTTAGAAATTTTAGGAATTTTTTGAGAAATTTGCTTGATTTTTTTGGATTTTTTTGAATTCTTTTGGATTTTATTTGTATTTTTTTCTATTTTTTGGAATTTTCCAAAAAAAACACCCCAGGTGACTGATTTTCTTTTATTGTCTATTTCATATTAAAAGAAAAACTCTCCATTCCATATCCCCCCCACCCCCCCACCATAGGATAAAAATTATCCTATGGTGATTAAATATATATTTTTATTTTCTTAGAAACATACTTTTGGCTCTAGATTACGCCTTGGATGGTTGTTTTCTTCAAATTTGGGGTCATTTTCATGTTTCTCAATCCTGATGGACTCAATTTTGCATTAGTTTTGCCAAATCTGGATCTTAATTCTCTTTTTGGCCCAAACCCACATGTTTTATGCACCTTTTTCAAGAGTTTTTTATTTTGCACATGGTCCACATGGTCTATTCTCACCTTATTTTCCCATATCTTTCACATTTTTCACAATGAAACCTTTGTAGCCTTCATGTTTTATCATTTTGCCACTCTCTAGAGCCCCTAATCCTCCTCCCTACCCCTCCCTTTATCCTTCTACCCAGCCCCACCCTTACCCCTCCTTATCCTATGCCTCTTAGCCCTCTTAGCCCTCCATAAACTTTCCTCCTACCCTCCATTCTCAATCATCTACTCTTCAATGCATCATTTCCACCTTTGGTTCTTCTCTGGTGCTTATTCTTTACTGCTCCTGGTGGACTTGTAGTTGCTCAAGTGTCCTTTTGAAGATTTAGCAGAACAAGAATCATGGTGACATCTCTGCTCCGAGTTTTGGTTGTTCGCTCTCCGAGACAAAGAGCCCATTAGGTGTTGGGCAACTGTTGAGCCCATCAAAGTCGTATTGGTCAAAGTTGACATGGGCAAACTCAAAATAGTCAATCAAAGTGGTCTACAATCAACACGATCAAAGTCAAAGGGTTCAAAGATCAGTTGTCAAGGTGCACAAGTAGTGCACAATCAATTGTTCACAAAGGTTATCTTTTGCAGAAAGTTGGATGGAGGTTGCAGATTGTCTTTCTATAATTTCTATAAGGTTTAAAGGGTTTTTTAAGTGCTTGGAAGGTTCAGGTGAACTCTGCCTTAGGTACACATTTGAAGAATTAAAGGGCAAAATGTGAAGTCATGTGAAGAGGAAGCGTATGCAAAAGTGAAAGTATGGCCCCCCATTTAAAATTTTGTTTGTGTCCTAAAGTCACTACAAGACAAAACAAGGATTTGTTGGTTGTGCACATTTGGAGACAATCTTGGGACATAAAAGTGAGCACCAAGATACTCTATCGGCTAAGAGCCTATGTACGTGAACCAACACTAACTCAAGGCATGCATTATTCTTGGTTAGACTAAGCAAGTTGAGCATAGTCTACACTGAGGGAGAGAAGAGAAAGAGACAAACAATGAGTGTGTGACATAGAGAAGGAAGTGCAAAGTGAGCAAGAAGTGTGACTTAGGTGCGTGTAGAGGAGTGCTAAGCAAGGCAATCAAAGGTCACAAGGTCCCATTGAATTTATGTGCACATCAACAGAAGGTATTCATCCCTCCCCCTATTGGAAGCTTGAGTGCAAGGTGTGCACAAGTGCAAGCTCTTGGAGTAGGTGGAGGTATGGTGCAGAGAAGGTCGACGGCAGAAAGAACCTTGGGTATTTTGTAACTTTGTTGATTGTGTACTCTTTGGGATTTCGCACAGAGAGTATTTGGATTGTGTTGTACATCATTATTGTACTTCTCTCTTTATAATCAATCTAGAGAAGTTTTTGATGCCTATATCTTTCTTCTTACCCTTGTTCTTTCTCCTACAAACACTCAAGTCCCTTTTGGCACAAGAATCCCCCAACACATATATACAAACATAAACATACACACATACATATACACACATACATATACACACATACATACACACAAAAATACATACACAAACATACACAAACATACACAAACAAACTTTTTTTTTTGCATTAAGAATGTGTTTTCTTGCATTTGGAATGTCTTTTGCAAGTGGAACCTATTTTTATTAGTTATGGTGTAGGTGCCTTTTTTGCTTATGGCTTGGTTATGGTTGCACGCCTTATGGTCATTTTTTCTAGGTTCCCTACTCTATGGAAAATGCTCTCAAATATTTTTTTTGTCATGGGGTTTTATATACATACACAAACACATTCATACACTCACTCCCTTGCTCCTTCCCACTCTCTATCACACTAACTCACTATTTTTTTTTACTTGTAGATAGTTTTAGTGAAATTTTAATAAAGTCAATGATAGTTCAACTTGGCTTATTATGAGTTATTTATTTGTTCTTTTATTTAAATTTCTTAAATGTTCTTTTTAGTTATAAAAAGATCCATAAAAATGGAAATAATAGAAAAATACAACATACATACGTACATACATACATGCATACATACATATACACACACACACTACACAAATACATACATACATATTTACATACATACATGAATACATACATACATGCACGCATATATACATACATAAATACAAACAAACATGAATACATACATACATGCACGCATATATACATACATAAATACAAACAAACAAACAAACATACATACATACAACATAAATACATGCATACATACATTATATACATACATTGCATACATACAAACTTACATACCTATAAAAATTACATAGATACATAAATACATAAATTTCATACATACATGCAAAGGAAAATAAATAAATGCATGCGTACTCACATAATACATAAGTAAATACATACTTATATTCATACATCACATATTTACAAACTTACATACATACATAAAGAAATACATGCATACATATTACATTTATATATACATATTACATACATACATAAAGAAATACATGCATACATATTACATTTATATATACATACATGCATGCATACATACATACTGTATATAAATATGTATAAGTGGAATGCTTTTTTTAGGTAGAATGTCTTTTTTGTAGGTGGACCGTTTTTTTATAGGTGGAGTGATTTCTCACAAATTTTTTTATGACATGTGTGCCCTTTTGATTTATGACTTGAGAGCCTTTTGGTTTATGTCCTATGTGTGCTTATTTTGTTATGGTGTGGATGCTTTATGATTTTCATAAGTTTCCTATCCTAGAGGAAATTTCTCCAAATTTTCTCTTGCCATATGGGATTTTATATGACATAGATAGTTACATATATACATGTGTTAAAATAAATATAGACTTAGATACATACATACACACACATATACATACATACATATGCATGCACATACATGCATGCATGCACATATACATACATACTTTACATATGGCAATACATACATACATACCTAATTTACATATGTACATACATACATATATGCTTACCTCCTTTAGTGTCACACAATTGGAGCATGTTATTTTTTGCAGGAAGAACCTACATCTTGTACAAGACTTGAAAAAGTTGGATGGTCCAATGCAAGTAAAAGGATTGGCATTTTTTTATCAATTGAATTTCGATTTTAAATCTTTTCACTTGATAAAATTTTTATCCTCTGTTTCCTCTTACCATTGTAAGTGTCACCTATCATATTTGATGAGAGTATGGATACTCAGGAAGACATATGGTCTCACATCACAAATGAGAGGAGGATATACATCACATGTTACATCAAGAGCTCAAGAGCATTGATAGGAGACTTACCAGGACTCACTTACGTGTTCTATTAGCACAAACACAGTCACATATTGATGTTCCATCTATGAGTTATATGGTAGGCCAACAAAGAAAGCTACACAGATAATGGAGGGGAGCTTCACTTATAACAAATGATGAGATTGGAGAGAAAGATACTACAACTTTGGATATAGTTCCTATTAGGGAGCCTGAGCATGATGATAAAGGGAATATTATTAGTATCAGAGACATTCCTTCATCATCATCATCATCATCATCATCATCATCATCATCATCATCATCATCATCAGAGGATTTAGATCAATGGCAACATGTGGCCACTGGCCAATGATATGTTTGATGTGACATGGCACATACATGATATTTTTGAGATTTATTATGTATTTGGATGATAGGTCATTGAGGCTTAGTTCTTGATACTTATATTTGACATTATGCCACTTGTGACTTTTTTTTTGTATGTATTGCTTTTCTCTTGAGTCGTAATGTACACAATGGTGCATGTTGCATTCCTCATTTGTCGTATTTTTTCTTCATTCTAGTATCTACATTGTTCGGTTTCAAATTACACTGATAGTGAATCATGATACCATTCATATGATAGGTTACATATTGATCGCATGATGATTGTTTTATGTACAATATATAATGTATCATGCATGTATTATGAGTCTATGACTTGTCACTTGTGTGAACTTTGAATTTCAAATGTGAAAAAACATGAAGAACATACATACAAAAATACATACATACATACATGCATACATACATACATACATACACACATGTGTTTCTTTTTTAGGGATGCATATCTCATGAACCTTACCTCAGAGGTAAGGTTTGGTTCATGTACCGAACCTTACAAACCTAACCACCTTTGTTTTAAGTGTTGAAACGATCATGTAATGTGTATATTGATTCTATCTTACTTCCAACATTCCTAACTTCACAATGGAAAACATACGTTGAAGTTGATAATAATTGTCAAACATCAAGGCATGAACAAGTGCGCTATGGGAAAATGTACATCACACCAAAAGAAAAATGAGAAATAGACAAGGCGCTAAAGAAAGAAATGTAATGAAACGTGTGGGATAAATATAGGGAGTGAACATAAATTTAACATAGTCACAACTCATCTCACCTTTTCTATAACTCATCTATCTATAAGGGCACTTTTGGCAAGCCCCAAAAAAGAAAACTAGATAATATGGATATTTTGAACGGATATGAAAAAAGTCATTAAAGTCATTAAAGCTTGGAAAATTTCAAGTTGAAACTATAATGATGAATAGTCGTTGGAACTATAATGAGGTATCCTCTCTTGCATGCATAGTTGTTGGCTCCTCGACCTAGAGGAGAGGAAAGAAGCATAAAAATTCATGTGAAGTATTAAGAATATTGCAAGTGAGCAAGAGCAAAAAATAGTTCACGATACGAAACTACATGCATCTATGAAACAAGTATAACTCTATTACCGTATATAGAACATACATCTATGGAACAAGTATAACTCTATTACCTCTATCTAGAAGATATGATCCGAATCATATGTTCTAGATGCAATGAGGATGAGATGACAAATATAGCCTGCACCCATGTAATATACTCCTAATGTTTAATGAACATGGAGATGGTCAATGACAACGGTCTTTCCATTATGAATTATATATACATACGAAAACCTCAACAAATAGTTTCATGTGAGTGCACATTATGGAAATTCAAACATGGGTTTGTTCAATTTCAGAATAAGTATTTTCAATTAGAAGATTGTATACCCCAACATCTATGCAAAAGCAAGCCTCAACATAAAGTTTTATGTGTACCAAATATGGAACTTGAATCCTTCCCTTGTCGAATCTCAAATTGTGCACTTTCAATTAGAAGATTATTCCATCTGATATAAAAACAACAAATAAATAAATAAATAGACTCTCCTCCTCATCCATTCAATGGTTTGCATTTGGATCTGCATTCAGAGAATCACTATTTTAGTTAAGAAATTTTTTTTTTTGTAATGTAAGATTCATCCATTCACCCATCTTTGTGTCATCTCAGAAATTTGTGTCTTCTCCATCGTCAACAATGTTGCAAAGCTAGCTTCACTTCGTCTCTTAATATGGACTGACCTCAAGAGTCTGCACATGACCTACTACAAAACAAAAAACATTACTTCCTATTTTTCATTTGTTTAAAGGAAGTCCGATCGTATTTTTCTTTTGTTTAAAGGAGGTTTGGTGGTTGATATCTAGTCTTCTCAGTTAAGTTAAGCTTGAATTAACTGAAAATTTTAGTGAAAGCGGCATAACACTCATGAAATTTACCATATCTCACAAAGTAGGAATTGAATTCCGGGCACGCTTAAGATTATAGAATTAGAAAACCTGTTAAAGATGGTCGTAACGTGAGACTAGAGGGTTGGTTTGAATTGGGTAGCCCAAAGACCCCATTGAACGAGTGTCGAAAGGCCCACACTCCCCTGAAGGGATTGGGTCATGAAGATCATCCACTTCTTGTACAGGAGGAGGATTCTTGCTCTCCTTGGCCCATTTTTCCTCTTGTGTGTCTCTCAAGAACTCTTGGGAGTAATGATTTATAGAGCAAGGAATTTTGTCATCTGTAGAATTAGGAGCATAAGCTTCCTAGGGTGATATGCTTATCCTTTCACTTCCATTACTTTGATCCTCTAGTGTAGCCAAAGCCCTAGATTTAGCTACCAATCGCTCTAACCTCTCCAAATGTCCTTCAATATGTAGTTATGGCTTCACTGAGTTCATCTGATTGAAAACATGGCTTCCATCGAACATAGCCTGATCTAGTTCTACCATTTTCACACAAAGCTTGGTCCTCTCGATCTCAAGATCCGCTATGGGATAACATTTGTCTATCTCTACCATGTTTGGTCCTTCTTTAATTCAAGCATGATAAGCCTTGAGATCATGTCCAAGTTTTCAGGAGTAGGATCTATTAAGACTGATCATGCTCTGGGTGGTGGTGGAATGGATGGTTTGTTTTGATGGGATGGGTTGAAGGGTGATGGTGGAGGTGTTTGAGATGTGATTTCAATTAGTTTTCTTTTCATTTCTTTTAGGCTTTCTTCTAGCTCACTTAGTTTCCTAGCCCATTATCTCTTCATCCTTTCTTGACTATCCTTCCAAGCTCTAGTTCTTTTTCTAATTGTGTTGCTTGGTTCCCTAGCTTCCAATTTCTTCTCCGGAACTACACCTAGAGTTTTCTATAGAGCATCTACTCCAATGACTACTTGTACAAGGGCATTATTTTTCACACTTCCATTGGGTTCTACTATCAAGCCAATAACATTGATTGGGGTAATCTTTTGTGAATTTCTTGATTCTTAGGTCAATCTCTCAAGAGGTGTTCCTTTCCAAAGTCAAGACAAAAGCCTTGGATCACAATGGATTGAAGTTTTCTTGGTGGAGGGAGTGGACAATCACATATGAAATGATCTGCCTTACAGATTTCGCATGGTCCTCTAGGGGCTTGAGATTTCATTTGTCTTAATTGTGGCCTAGGGTTTGGTTTTGTATACATCACATTAGAGTATTCTAAATCCCAATTAGGCTCTAAAGGTGTATCATATGGATAGATATCATTATGCTCAAATGATTCCATGTAGTAAGTCGATGGGCTATCCACATGGGTTGAGTCAAGCATTGAGGCCACTTTTGAAATCATGGGGGATGTTGGCACTATGTCTCTGCTTATATTATCTTCTGTCGATGCATACTTCACAGAGATTACATTGGAAGGTGGTGGTGTTTCCTAACCTTATACAGATTATGGTCTCTGCTCAGCTTGGTAGTATTATTGGTATGATTGTTGGGGCCTATAGTAAGGTTGTGGTACCTACCTAGCTGTTGATAATTTTGCCTAACTACTTGTTTGTTGTAGGGGCACTCTTGTGTAGTATGATTGGTGTATCTCCTTAGAAGAGTATAGTATTGAGCGTTTAGGTTTCCTGGCTTCTGAGTCAACAATGGGCATATGTTGGACATGTGGTCTAGTCCACAATATAACATAGTTTCATTGAGACCATTCTAGGGGTTTGCCTACTGGAAACTCCTGATCCACCTTTTTTGCTAATTCTTCTACTAAGTTTGAGGGTTTGGATGTGAAACTAGTAGAACAATCTGAATCTTTATAGAATTTTCTAAGTTCTAACTCATCACCCAAGTTATCCTCAATGTCAATACACATTCGTATGCATTGCTCTATGTTTTGGGTTTCCTTGAGGTAGAAATATGATCGTAACTTTGCCCTGAAATCTAAGAACAAGGAAACTTGCTTAGCCTAGGTAGGTAGCTCTGGGGTTGGACATCACTCAATGTATTTTCTAAACATGTGCCTTGCTAGATTAATAATTTCTTACAGGGTCTGCTTGAAGCTATGGATCAAGGATGAGGTATTATGCCTAATGCCACTTTTAGAGAATTCAGTTATGAAGGTGTCCAATAGTTGATTGATATCTTTGAACTGTTCCTGATGCAATGGTTGGAACCATGTTAAGGCTATGTTTTTAAATGTAAGCATGAATGCCTAGTACTAAATGAACATATCATCAACTTGTTCTACCCTCAATACTTGCTTGAATTTAGCCACGTGATCATAAGGATCTCCCATGTCATCAAAGTTGTTCTTCATGACTTTCACCAATTGGGACAATCTTAACATTTGAGGGAATTCTCTAGGTCTAGGTAGGGGAAATCCATCCATACCTCTTTGACATCTATGTCCTCTATTGTTGGGAAGATGGATGAATACTTCAGGAGGATGAGTAGATACTACCAAATCTTGCTTTGTACCAGCCCTTTGATGCTTCAGAGTTGATAAGTGGACCTTCTTAGCTTTCCAATGACACCATAAAATGGCTTATGTACTTTAGAAATGATGTATGAAAAGATAGAATCAAAACAAACAACTTTGAACTTCAAGTCTTCAAGAAAACCTTCTATTCTTGGCTAGACACCTGCTGTATCTTTAGCTCAGTATGACCATCACAGTAGGAATTGGAAAAATTCCTTTTAGGGGTCTGCAATTAGCTTAGCAAGCTAACTATTCCAAGTGGAATGACTTAAAAAGATTAATTATGCTCAAAGAAATCAATTTAGCAAGTAAACATTTACCCCTGATTTTTTAGGACTGTTGCAGACTTTGACTAGTGATCACTTCGACGGACTTTTCTCTGAAATGGCTGAATAGAAATCCTTAAAATTTTGATAGCATGTAGAAAACTTTGATTTGGTTCCAAGAAGCTATAGATATCTGAATCTGGTGGAGAAATGAGTGAGATATGCTCTCCACAAGTTCACAGACTTTCAGAGACTATGACAGAGAACTCAGAAATGAACAATGTAGATATATGTATTAATGAACAATGTTGTACAATGCCATAGGCATGAAGATCATTGCCTAATGATGTAGATAGGTGTGGGCTAGAGTGTTTACCTCACACACACTCAGAAATGAGAATGAGGAGCTCGGGATTGATGAGTCTTACCTGTGATTTTTTCCTAGAGGTTTATATAAGTGCTTACATTCAATTTGAATTTGAATTCAAACTTTGGCTCTCTCTAAAAAGTGATCCTCCATTATAGGAGATATTCCATCAATCAAAGCTAACTTTTCCACGAGTTCACTTTGGTAGGTGTTTACAAAGATTCCAAGTCAAATATGACTTTTACAAAAAAGATAAATGAGTAATTATCTTCTAGCATTGGTTCCCATGCTTCTCCATATGTGTAAGGACTTCAAGCCAAATGTGTAGGCTTGTGAATTGCACCAACAGCTCCCCCTCAAGCCAAACATTTTGGCTTGGTCTTCATCTTTAGTCTTCATGTATGTCCTGCAATCCAATCATTGATTTGAACCTGCAAAGTTTGGTTCCATCCAATGCTTTGGTTGACAAATCTGCACACTGCATGTTGGTTGATACATATGTTAATTGAATGTCCTTGCTTAATAATTTCTCTCTCACATAATGGTAATGGACCTCTATATGCTTGGTCCTAGCATGATAAATAGGATTAGCTGCAAGGTGAAGTGAGCTTGTATTGTCTCCAAAGATCAATGGTGAGGTAGTATACAAACCCAATTTTGTATACAATAACTTGATCCATATGGCTTCTTGAGTGGCATTTTCCAATCCTCTATACTCTGCCTCTGTAGAAGATAAAGCAATAGTAGGTTGCTTCTTTGAAGACCATGATATTGGTTTATCACTTGCAAATGAAATGTATCCAGAAGTGCTTGTCCTTATCATCCTTACATCCTGCCCAATCTGCATCTGAATAAATCTTGATATCCAAGTCTGAAGTGTAAGGAAAATACAAACCATGATGTTGAGTGCCTTTGAGATACTTTAGAATTCTTCTGGAAGCTTCTAGGTGAGGTACCCTTGGCTTGTGCATAAATTGACTTAGCACACTAACTCCATATGCAATGTCTATCCTTGTCAAGGTAGCATAGTTCAAGCTACCCACCATGCTTTGATAACCTGTAATATCATCAATTTCATCACCTTCATGGGCACTTAGTTTTAGGTTTACCTCCATTGGAGTACTTGCAACTTTGGCATCCTACAAATGAAACTTCTTCAATATATCTTGTATGTATTTTTTCTGAGTAATATAGATTCCAGAGTTAGTATAGACTAACTCAAGTCTAAGAAAATACTTTAGTCGACCAAGATCATTGATCTTGAACTCCTTCATCATCTAGTTCTTGATTTGTCTGATTCCATTGACATCATTACCTGTAAGTATGATATCATCAACATATACACATAGGTATAATACCTCTGAATTACTTCTCTTAATGAATAGAGAAGTGTCTACCTTGCTCATGACAAAACCTTGGTCTTGAAGATATGTGGTCAACCTGTGGTTCCATGCCCTACGTGCCTGCTTCAATCCATAAAGAGCTTTATTCAATTTGCATACTTATGTTGCCTTGTTGGGATCCTCATAACCAGGAGGTTGTGACATATATACCTCCTCTGAAATCCATCCATTCAAAAAGGCATTTTTTACATCTAACTGATACATGTTCCAATTCTTGGATGCAGCCACACTTACCAATACCCTGATGGTTGGCATCTTGGCTATAGGTGAGAATGTTTCTTCATATTCAATGCCTTGGGTTTGTGCAAAACCCTTGGCCACCAATCTAGCTTTATGCCTGTTTATTGACCCATCAGAATTCCTTTTGAGTTTATAGATCCATCTAGATCCAATTACCTTCATGGACTCTTTCTTTGGTACTAGTTCCCATGTGTCACTTTCTTTGAGTGCTTCAATCTCCTCATCCATAACTTTTTTCCATTCTGTCTTGGTCTTTGCTTCTTCATATGATCCTGGTTCTTCAATTGACAAGTCTTTGGCAAGATAAACAGAATGTTTAGTAACAAGAGAGGTATCATACCCATATCTGATAGGTTTTTTGCTCTCCCCTTGTGATCTTCTGATTGATTGATTTGAAGATTCAGGTATGTCTTCAAGTTTCTTCATCTTGAGTTTGCCTTTGGACTTCCATGCCTTGAATTCTTCAAGATTGATAATGTCTTCATCATCTGAAGTGGTGTCTTCATTCTGAGTAGGTTCCTCCTTAGCAAGACTTGGAAACTCCTCCTCCAAGTCATAGGGTAGTTTAAACTTCCTGCATTCATTCGCATACCAAGAATCATTTTCATCAAAGACAACATCTCTACTAACCATGAATCCTTTATTTAAAGGGTTGTAGAACATGTACCCCTTCTGATTTAGATCATATCCAATAAAGATACACTTCTCATCCTTAGGGTCTAGTTTACCTCTTATCTGAGAAGGAATGTGTACATATGCTACACATCCAAATATCCTGCAATGATCAAGTGAGGGTCTCTTCCCATGCCATGCTTCATAAGGAGTCATCCCATCAAGGGACTTAGATGGTAACCTGTTTATGAGGTAAGTGGCAGTAGATACACTCTCTGCCCATAGGTAGTTAGGTAATTTCTTTTCATTTAACATTGACCTAGCTATTTCAACAATCAACCTATTTCTTCTCTCAGCTACCCCATTCTGTTCAGGAGTATACCTTGTGGTGATTTATCTCTTGATTCCTTTGTCCTGCAAGAATGCTTCAAACTCATTGGAGAAGTACTCACCTATAGTCATCAATAAAAGATACATAGTACCTTGATCCTGAAATTGAAGGGTCTTTGCTTGGTCCCCATACATCTTTATGGACAAGTTCTAGGTAGTCCTCATGCATGTAGCCTTTCCTTGAGAAGGGTAACCTGTGTGACTTCCCAAACTGACAAGCACCACATTTATAAATCATGTATTGTTTGGAAACATTAGGTATTCCAATTACACATTGATCCCTGCATATTTGCTTCAAGGTTCTTTCTCCTACATGCCCTAATCTCTTATGCCAAATCTCAAATTCTGAAAGTGTTTGATCTTTATAATTGTAGATTGCAATATTCTTTGTATCTTCTAGCTCAAAAGTAAAAAGTCTACCTAATCTTTTCTCCTTTAGCAATTCTCTTGAACCCATGCTTTGGATCTTCCACAAATGCTCCAAATTGGTTGAATCTAAGCCTTTTTCCACAATATGTCCAATATCAAATTTTTGGTAATGGTTGGTACATATAGTACCCTACTAAACAAGTTCTGATTTCCATCACAAGTCTTAACATTTCCAACTTTAACTACTGAGTGCTTGGTGTCATCACTTGTTTGTACTTGATGCTTACCTCTTGGTTCTTCAAGGTCAGAGAGTAGAGCTACATTGCCAGCCACATGATTTGAGCATCCTGAGTCAATATAGAAGAGATGGTCATCATTTGTACCTGGTTTTGAAGTCATGTTCATATTCAGATTCAGTGGCAATGATACACATGTTTTCATGCCACCTCATACAACACTTGGCAATAAAGTCTCAGTAACCCTCCCAAGAAGAAAAGGCGACCCTAGAAAGGAAGGATCTGAAAATCTTACTTTTTCAAGAAGAAACCAAACTCAATGAAGTCACCATTCAGTTGATACTAGTTTTGGTGGCGATGTGTGTGAACATACTTAGGATCACTAGGGCACTTTTTTCCCTCTTTAGGAGGCTTTTTCCCCCGATTTGTGTATATGCCGATAACCCTAATGGGTTATCTTTTGTACATTCACTCAGTAAAACATTGAGTATTGTGTTGCGCTCCAAGCTTCTTCTTGTTCTTTGTGTTGCTCATGTGCTTTCGTAGACCTCAAAGTCCAACTGTTTGTATTAGAGCAAGTTGGCACTTTGTCCAGGGCATTGACACCCCTCCAATCACAATCTCATATATGCACAAAAGTTGGTGAGCATACTCGGCCTCCAAATTTAGTTTGCTCGTGCAAGCGGCTCGAAGTCTATTACAAGTTTAGTAGAGATCGATAGGGTGTTTTTGTTCAGCTTTTTGAGATACATTTAATTTTCAGCATCAAGGTATTTAGTCACTAGCCATGGTTGAAAGCAATAATGTATTCTGTGTGTTGACTATTGAGGATAAGTTAGATGCTTTAACATATTGAACATAATTTCAGCCCTCCATATTGTCCTAGAGCTAACAGCTTGGTGGAAAGTACTAACAAGGTCTTACTTATGATGCTTCAAAAGATTTTTCTTGAGCATCATACTAAGTCAAAATAGTATTTTTCTATGCCCTTATGGACCTCTTGGACAACCTACAAGGTTGGAGTGAGCTTTGCACCTTTCAAATTGGCCTACAGTTTAGAAGTTATGGCACCCATGGAATTTTTGGCTCCGAGTTTGCAAGTAGCAATCTATGAGTGGCTTTTATTGGGTCTTCACTTAATGTAAGTAGCCACGTTAATGTAGTATTCTCCTCTGATGGTGTGCTTGAAGTGGTTGGGCCACTCATCTCCATGCTTTATTGTTAGTCTTTGAACTTCTTCTTGGCTTCATATGCATCATCAACTTGTAACACATCTTTGCTACCATACCAAGGCAATAACTCATCAAATATTACATCCCTAAAACCTTAAGTTCTTTGGTTCTAGATTTATAACATCTAAAACCCTTTTGCTCTAAAGAATATCCAATGAATATGCACCTATCTACCTTCGGGTCTAACTTGTGTCTCAATTCTTGAGGTATGTGAACATAACACACACAAACAAATACTTTGAGATGTGAAAGGTTGGGTTCCCTACCACACCAAGCTTCATAAGTTCTAAATCCATATACCCCTGAGGTTGGACACCTATTCATAATCTATGTGGCTGTATTTCTTGCATCAACCCAACAAGAATTGGGAACATTCATTTCATTTAACAAAGCTCTAGCCATTCTGCTATATATTTGTTTTTTCTCTATGTGTGCTTGATCTTTGCATGATACACCAAATTCTTAGCCAAAGCAATGGCACTCTGATCATCACTTAAAAATGAGGCATATGCTGAGGTAGACCCATATCACTGTTGAGAAAGCCATAATGCTTCGTTGCATGCCTCACGTGCTTCATCATACTCTACTTTTGTAATGGAAACAACTATACATTCCTGAAGACAAGATCTCCAAGAGATGGCACCTCCAGCAAAATGGAAAATGTACCCTGATGTAGACTTACAATTGTCTACACAACCAACATAATCAAAACCTATGTAACCAATAATGGATGCCTTCCCTCTACCCAAGCATAGACACTTGTCCTTAGTGCCACACAGACATATCAACATCATCTTGATTGCTTCCCAATGCTTCTTGCCATGATTACACATATATCTACTCACAACTCCCATTGCAAATGCAATGTCTGGTCTCGTAGCTACCATAGCATACACGAGATTTCCAACAACATACTGACAAGGAATTTTGGTCATGAATTCATTTTCCTCATCTGATATGGGGCAATCATCCTTGCTTAGTTTCACACATGTGGGTAAAGGTGTACTCTATGTCTTTCCACCCTCCATATTGAGCATGTGAAGTACTTTGGATATGTACTCACTTTGAGACAAGTATATGCATCTTTTACTCCTATCGTGAGGAATGCTCATGCCAAGAATATTGTTGGCATCCCCCAAATCCTTCGTATCAAATGCCTCACTCAACCTCTTTTTTATAATTGACAAGTCATAAGAGGACTTCCCAACAATCAACATATCATCGACATAAAGTATTAAGCATATCAAGCTACCATATGAGCATCTCTTTGTGTAGAGACAATGGTCCTCACTCCTTTGAGAATAGCCTTAAGACTTCAAAAAAGCATCAAAATTTTGGTACCATGCACTTGTGTTGCGTCTCCTCTCACAGCTATAATAGCATTTAATTTCTCTTTTTTTGCTAAAATTTGATGAAATTTTGATGTGATATGGACAATCTATATGCTATACTATATATATCATGGGATGTGAGCATAATTGGAGCTCATACTACAAAATCTTTTGAGTGTCACACAATTGGAGCATGTTATTTTTTGCAGGAAGAACCTACATCTTGTACAAGACTTGAAAAAGTTGGATGGTCCAATGCAAGTAAAAGGATTGGCATTTTTTTATCAATTGAATTTCGATTTTAAATCTTTTCACTTGATAAAATTTTTATCCTCTGTTTCCTCTTACCATTGTAAGTGTCACCTATCATATTTGATGAGAGTATGGATACTCAGGAAGACATATGGTCTCACATCACAAATGAGAGGAGGATATACATCACATGTTACATCAAGAGCTCAAGAGCATTGATAGGAGACTTACCAGGACTCACTTACGTGTTCTATTAGCACAAACACAGTCACATATTGATGTTCCATCTATGAGTTATATGGTAGGCCAACAAAGAAAGCTACACAGATAATGGAGGGGAGCTTCACTTATAACAAATGATGAGATTGGAGAGAAAGATACTACAACTTTGGATATAGTTCCTATTAGGGAGCCTGAGCATGATGATGATAAAGGGAATATTATTAGTATCAGAGACATTCCTTCATCATCATCATCATCATCATCATCATCATCATCATCATCATCATCATCATCATCAGAGGATTTAGATCAATGGCAACATGTGGCCACTGGCCAATGATATGTTTGATGTGACATGGCACATACATGATATTTTTGAGATTTATTATGTATTTGGATGATAGGTCATTGAGGCTTAGTTCTTGATACTTATATTTGACATTATGCCACTTGTGACTTTTTTTTTGTATGTATTGCTTTTCTCTTGAGTCGTAATGTACACAATGGTGCATGTTGCATTCCTCATTTGTCGTATTTTTTCTTCATTCTAGTATCTACATTGTTCGGTTTCAAATTACACTGATAGTGAATCATGATACCATTCATATGATAGGTTACATATTGATCGCATGATGATTGTTTTATGTACAATATATAATGTATCATGCATGTATTATGAGTCTATGACTTGTCACTTGTGTGAACTTTGAATTTCAAATGTGAAAAAACATGAAGAACATACATACAAAAATACATACATACATACATGCATACATACATACATACATACACACATGTGTTTCTTTTTTAGGGATGCATATCTCATGAACCTTACCTCAGAGGTAAGGTTTGGTTCATGTACCGAACCTTACAAACCTAACCACCTTTGTTTTAAGTGTTGAAACGATCATGTAATGTGTATATTGATTCTATCTTACTTCCAACATTCCTAACTTCACAATGGAAAACATACGTTGAAGTTGATAATAATTGTCAAACATCAAGGCATGAACAAGTGCGCTATGGGAAAATGTACATCACACCAAAAGAAAAATGAGAAATAGACAAGGCGCTAAAGAAAGAAATGTAATGAAACGTGTGGGATAAATATAGGGAGTGAACATAAATTTAACATAGTCACAACTCATCTCACCTTTTCTATAACTCATCTATCTATAAGGGCACTTTTGGCAAGCCCCAAAAAAGAAAACTAGATAATATGGATATTTTGAACGGATATGAAAAAAGTCATTAAAGTCATTAAAGCTTGGAAAATTTCAAGTTGAAACTATAATGATGAATAGTCGTTGGAACTATAATGAGGTATCCTCTCTTGCATGCATAGTTGTTGGCTCCTCGACCTAGAGGAGAGGAAAGAAGCATAAAAATTCATGTGAAGTATTAAGAATATTGCAAGTGAGCAAGAGCAAAAAATAGTTCACGATACGAAACTACATGCATCTATGAAACAAGTATAACTCTATTACCGTATATAGAACATACATCTATGGAACAAGTATAACTCTATTACCTCTATCTAGAAGATATGATCCGAATCATATGTTCTAGATGCAATGAGGATGAGATGACAAATATAGCCTGCACCCATGTAATATACTCCTAATGTTTAATGAACATGGAGATGGTCAATGACAACGGTCTTTCCATTATGAATTATATATACATACGAAAACCTCAACAAATAGTTTCATGTGAGTGCACATTATGGAAATTCAAACATGGGTTTGTTCAATTTCAGAATAAGTATTTTCAATTAGAAGATTGTATACCCCAACATCTATGCAAAAGCAAGCCTCAACATAAAGTTTTATGTGTACCAAATATGGAACTTGAATCCTTCCCTTGTCGAATCTCAAATTGTGCACTTTCAATTAGAAGATTATTCCATCTGATATAAAAACAACAAATAAATAAATAAATAGACTCTCCTCCTCATCCATTCAATGGTTTGCATTTGGATCTGCATTCAGAGAATCACTATTTTAGTTAAGAAATTTTTTTTTTTGTAATGTAAGATTCATCCATTCACCCATCTTTGTGTCATCTCAGAAATTTGTGTCTTCTCCATCGTCAACAATGTTGCAAAGCTAGCTTCACTTCGTCTCTTAATATGGACTGACCTCAAGAGTCTGCACATGACCTACTACAAAACAAAAAACATTACTTCCTATTTTTCATTTGTTTAAAGGAAGTCCGATCGTATTTTTCTTTTGTTTAAAGGAGGTTTGGTGGTTGATATCTAGTCTTCTCAGTTAAGTTAAGCTTGAATTAACTGAAAATTTTAGTGAAAGCGGCATAACACTCATGAAATTTACCATATCTCACAAAGTAGGAATTGAATTCCGGGCACGCTTAAGATTATAGAATTAGAAAACCTGTTAAAGATGGTCGTAACGTGAGACTAGAGGGTTGGTTTGAATTGGGTAGCCCAAAGACCCCATTGAACGAGTGTCGAAAGGCCCACACTCCCCTGAAGGGATTGGGTCATGAAGATCATCCACTTCTTGTACAGGAGGAGGATTCTTGCTCTCCTTGGCCCATTTTTCCTCTTGTGTGTCTCTCAAGAACTCTTGGGAGTAATGATTTATAGAGCAAGGAATTTTGTCATCTGTAGAATTAGGAGCATAAGCTTCCTAGGGTGATATGCTTATCCTTTCACTTCCATTACTTTGATCCTCTAGTGTAGCCAAAGCCCTAGATTTAGCTACCAATCGCTCTAACCTCTCCAAATGTCCTTCAATATGTAGTTATGGCTTCACTGAGTTCATCTGATTGAAAACATGGCTTCCATCGAACATAGCCTGATCTAGTTCTACCATTTTCACACAAAGCTTGGTCCTCTCGATCTCAAGATCCGCTATGGGATAACATTTGTCTATCTCTACCATGTTTGGTCCTTCTTTAATTCAAGCATGATAAGCCTTGAGATCATGTCCAAGTTTTCAGGAGTAGGATCTATTAAGACTGATCATGCTCTGGGTGGTGGTGGAATGGATGGTTTGTTTTGATGGGATGGGTTGAAGGGTGATGGTGGAGGTGTTTGAGATGTGATTTCAATTAGTTTTCTTTTCATTTCTTTTAGGCTTTCTTCTAGCTCACTTAGTTTCCTAGCCCATTATCTCTTCATCCTTTCTTGACTATCCTTCCAAGCTCTAGTTCTTTTTCTAATTGTGTTGCTTGGTTCCCTAGCTTCCAATTTCTTCTCCGGAACTACACCTAGAGTTTTCTATAGAGCATCTACTCCAATGACTACTTGTACAAGGGCATTATTTTTCACACTTCCATTGGGTTCTACTATCAAGCCAATAACATTGATTGGGGTAATCTTTTGTGAATTTCTTGATTCTTAGGTCAATCTCTCAAGAGGTGTTCCTTTCCAAAGTCAAGACAAAAGCCTTGGATCACAATGGATTGAAGTTTTCTTGGTGGAGGGAGTGGACAATCACATATGAAATGATCTGCCTTACAGATTTCGCATGGTCCTCTAGGGGCTTGAGATTTCATTTGTCTTAATTGTGGCCTAGGGTTTGGTTTTGTATACATCACATTAGAGTATTCTAAATCCCAATTAGGCTCTAAAGGTGTATCATATGGATAGATATCATTATGCTCAAATGATTCCATGTAGTAAGTCGATGGGCTATCCACATGGGTTGAGTCAAGCATTGAGGCCACTTTTGAAATCATGGGGGATGTTGGCACTATGTCTCTGCTTATATTATCTTCTGTCGATGCATACTTCACAGAGATTACATTGGAAGGTGGTGGTGTTTCCTAACCTAATACAGATTATGGTCTCTGCTCAGCTTGGTAGTATCATTGGTATGATTGTTGGGGCCTATAGTAAGGTTGTGGTACCTACCTAGCTGTTGATAATTTTGCCTAACTACTTGTTTGTTGTAGGGGCACTCTTGTGTAGTATGATTGGTGTATCTCCTTAGAAGAGTATAGTATTGAGCGTTTAGGTTTCCTGGCTTCTGAGTCAACAATGGGCATATGTTGGACATGTGGTCTAGTCCACAATATAACATAGTTTCATTGAGACCATTCTAGGGGTTTGCCTACTGGAAACTCCTGATCCACCTTTTTGCTAATTCTTCTACTAAGTTTGAGGGTTTGGATGTGAAACTAGTAGAACAATCTGAATCTTTATAGAATTTTCTAAGTTCTAACTCATCACCCAAGTTATCCTCAATGTCAATACACATTCGTATGCATTGCTCTATGTTTTGGGTTTCCTTGAGGTAGAAATATGATCGTAACTTTGCCCTGAAATCTAAGAACAAGGAAACTTGCTTAGCCTAGGTAGGTAGCTCTGGGGTTGGACATCACTCAATGTATTTTCTAAACATGTGCCTTGCTAGATTAATAATTTCTTACAGGGTCTGCTTGAAGCTATGGATCAAGGATGAGGTATTATGCGTAATGCCACTTTTAGAGAATTCAGTTATGAAGGTGTCCAATAGTTGATTGATATCTTTGAACTGTTCCTGATGCAATGGTTGGAACCATGTTAAGGCTATGTTTTTAAATGTAAGCATGAATGCCTAGTACTAAATGAACATATCATCAACTTGTTCTACCCTCAATACTTGCTTGAATTTAGCCACGTGATCATAAGGATCTCCCATGTCATCAAAGTTGTTCTTCATGACTTTCACCAATTGGGACAATCTTAACATTTGAGGGAATTCTCTAGGTCTAGGTAGGGGAAATCCATCCATACCTCTTTGACATCTATGTCCTCTATTGTTGGGAAGATGGATGAATACTTCAGGAGGATGAGTAGATACTACCAAATCTTGCTTTGTACCAGCCCTTTGATGCTTCAGAGTTGATAAGTGGACCTTCTTAGCTTTCCAATGACACCATAAAATGGCTTATGTACTTTAGAAATGATGTATGAAAAGATAGAATCAAAACAAACAACTTTGAACTTCAAGTCTTCAAGAAAACCTTCTATTCTTGGCTAGACACCTGCTGTATCTTTAGCTCAGTATGACCATCACAGTAGGAATTGGAAAAATTCCTTTTAGGGGTCTGCAATTAGCTTAGCAAGCTAACTATTCCAAGTGGAATGACTTAAAAAGATTAATTATGCTCAAAGAAATCAATTTAGCAAGTAAACATTTACCCCTGATTTTTTAGGACTGTTGCAGACTTTGACTAGTGATCACTTCGACGGACTTTTCTCTGAAATGGCTGAATAGAAATCCTTAAAATTTAGATAGCATGTAGAAAACTTTGATTTGGTTCCAAGAAGCTATAGATATCTGAATCTGGTGGAGAAATGAGTGAGATATGCTCTCCACAAGTTCACAGACTTTCAGAGACTATGACAGAGAACTCAGAAATGAACAATGTAGATATATGTATTAATGAACAATGTTGTACAATGCCATAGGCATGAAGATCATTGCCTAATGATGTAGATAGGTGTGGGCTAGAGTGTTTACCTCACACACACTCAGAAATGAGAATGAGGAGCTCGGGATTGATGAGTCTTACCTGTGATTTTTTCCTAGAGGTTTATATAAGTGCTTACATTCAATTTGAATTTGAATTCAAACTTTGGCTCTCTCTAAAAAGTGATCCTCCATTATAGGAGATATTCCATCAATCAAAGCTAACTTTTCCACGAGTTCACTTTGGTAGGTGTTTACAAAGATTCCAAGTCAAATATGACTTTTACAAAAAAGATAAATGAGTAATTATCTTCTAGCATTGGTTCCCATGCTTCTCCATATGTGTAAGGACTTCAAGCCAAATGTGTAGGCTTGTGAATTGCACCAACAGCTCCCCCTCAAGCCAAACATTTTGGCTTGGTCTTCATCTTTAGTCTTCATGTATGTCCTGCAATCCAATCATTGATTTGAACCTGCAAAGTTTGGTTCCATCCAATGCTTTGGTTGACAAATCTGCACACTGCATGTTGGTTGATACATATGTTAATTGAATGTCCTTGCTTAATAATTTCTCTCTCACATAATGGTAATGGACCTCTATATGCTTGGTCCTAGCATGATAAATAGGATTAGCTGCAAGGTGAAGTGAGCTTGTATTGTCTCCAAAGATCAATGGTGAGGTAGTATACAAACCCAATTTTGTATACAATAACTTGATCCATATGGCTTCTTGAGTGGCATTTTCCAATCCTCTATACTCTGCCTCTGTAGAAGATAAAGCAATAGTAGGTTGCTTCTTTGAAGACCATGATATTGGTTTATCACTTGCAAATGAAATGTATCCAGAAGTGCTTGTCCTTATCATCCTTACATCCTGCCCAATCTGCATCTGAATAAATCTTGATATCCAAGTCTGAAGTGTAAGGAAAATACAAACCATGATGTTGAGTGCCTTTGAGATACTTTAGAATTCTTCTGGAAGCTTCTAGGTGAGGTACCCTTGGCTTGTGCATAAATTGACTTAGCACACTAACTCCATATGCAATGTCTATCCTTGTCAAGGTAGCATAGTTCAAGCTACCCACCATGCTTTGATAACCTGTAATATCATCAATTTCATCACCTTCATGGGCACTTAGTTTTAGGTTTACCTCCATTGGAGTACTTGCAACTTTGGCATCCTACAAATGAAACTTCTTCAATATATCTTGTATGTATTTTTTCTGAGTAATATAGATTCCAGAGTTAGTATAGACTAACTCAAGTCTAAGAAAATACTTTAGTCGACCAAGATCATTGATCTTGAACTCCTTCATCATCTAATTCTTGATTTGTCTGATTCCATTGACATCATTACCTGTAAGTATGATATCATCAACATATACACATAGGTATAATACCTCTGAATTACTTCTCTTAATGAATAGAGAAGTGTCTGCCTTGCTCATGACAAAACCTTGGTCTTGAAGATATGTGGTCAACCTGTGGTTCCATGCCCTACGTGCCTGCTTCAATCCATAAAGAGCTTTATTCAATTTGCATACTTATGTTGCCTTGTTGGGATCCTCATAACCAGGAGGTTGTGACATATATACCTCCTCTGAAATCCATCCATTCAAAAAGGCATTTTTTACATCTAACTGATACATGTTCCAATTCTTGGATGCAGCCACACTTACCAATACCCTGATGGTTGGCATCTTGGCTATAGGTGAGAATGTTTCTTCATAATCAATGCCTTGGGTTTGTGCAAAACCCTTGGCCACCAATCTAGCTTTATGCCTGTTTATTGACCCATCAGAATTCCTTTTGAGTTTATAGATCCATCTAGATCCAATTACCTTCATGGACTCTTTCTTTGGTACTAGTTCCCATGTGTCACTTTCTTTGAGTGCTTCAATCTCCTCATCCATAACTTCTTTCCATTATGTCTTGGTCTTTGCTTCTTCATATGATCCTGGTTCTTCAATTGACAAGTCTTTGGCAAGATAAACAGAATGTTTAGTAACAAGAGAGGTATCATACCCATATCTGATAGGTTTTTTGCTCTCCCCTTGTGATCTTCTGATTGATTGATTTGAAGATTCAGGTATGTCTTCAAGTTTCTTCATCTTGAGTTTGCCTTTGGACTTCCATGCCTTGAATTCTTCAAGATTGATAATGTCTTCATCATCTGAAGTGGTGTCTTCATTCTGAGTAGGTTCCTCCTTAGCAAGACTTGGAAACTCCTCCTCCAAGTCATAGGGTAGTTTAAACTTCCTGCATTCATTCGCATACCAAGAATCATTTTCATCAAAGACAACATCTCTACTAACCATGAATCCTATATTTAAAGGGTTGTAGAACATGTACCCCTTCTGATTTAGATCATATCCAATAAAGATACACTTCTCATCCTTAGGGTCTAGTTTACCTCTTATCTGAGAAGGAATGTGTACATATGCTACACATCCAAATATCCTGCAATGATCAAGTGAGGGTCTCTTCCCATGCCATGCTTCATAAGGAGTCATCCCATCAAGGGACTTAGATGGTAACCTGTTTATGAGGTAAGTGGCAGTAGATACACTCTCTGCCCATAGGTAGTTAGGTAATTTCTTTTCATTTAACATTGACCTAGCTATTTCAACAATCAACCTATTTCTTCTCTCAGCTACCCCATTTTGTTCAGGAGTATACCTTGTGGTGATTTATCTCTTGATTCCTTTGTCCTGCAAGAATGCTTCAAACTCATTGGAGAAGTACTCACCTATAGTCATCAATAAAAGATACATAGTACCTTGATCCTGAAATTGAAGGGTCTTTGCTTTTGTCCCCATACATCTGTATGGACAAGTTCTAGGTAGTCCTCATGCATGTAGCCTTTCCTTGAGAAGGGTAACCTGTGTGACTTCCCAAACTGACAAGCACCACATTTATAAATCATGTATTGTTTGGAAACATTAGGTATTCCAATTACACATTGATCCCTGCATATTTGCTTCAAGGTTCTTTCTCCTACATGCCCTAATCTCTTATGCCAAATCTCAAATTCTGAAAGTGTTTGATCTTTATAATTGTAGATTGCAATATTCTTTGTATCTTCTAGCTCAAAAGTAAAAAGTCTACCTAGTCTTTTCTCCTTTAGCAATTCTGTTGAACCCATGCTTTGGATCTTCCACAAATGCTCCAAATTGGTTGAATCTAAGCCTTTTTCCACAATATGTCCAATATCAAATTTTTGGTAATGGTTGGTACATATAGTACCCTACTAAACAAGTTCTGATTTCCATCACAAGTCTTAACATTTCCAACTTTAACTACTGAGTGCTTGGTGTCATCACTTGTTTGTACTTGATGCTTACCTCTTGGTTCTTCAAGGTCAGAGAGTAGAGCTACATTGCCAGCCACATGATTTGAGCATCCTGAGTCAATATAGAAGAGATGGTCATCATTTGTACCTGGTTTTGAAGTCATGTTCATAATCAGAAGAGAATCATATTGCTCTTCTGTATAGTTATTATAGTCCTTTCTGGATTTGAATCCTCCTTGGTAGTTGCCATTGTAGTTGTTGTTGTAGTTGTTGTTGTACCCTTGATGATGGTTGAATCTGCCTCTTGACTGTGAGTATCCACCCCTTTGATATCCTCTTCCTCTCGGATTCTTGTAATTCCTGAAACACTCATCTGTAGTATGATTTGATAAACCACACATGTTGCATGGTGAGGAGTTATAGGATCTTCCCCTACCTTGCTTACCTCCTCTGCCCCTTCCTCTTGATGATCTACCTCTCCCTGCATAGTTGGCTTGGGAGGTAGTGCCTTCATCTTCTATCTTCTTGTTTTTACCTTTATCTTTAGACTTACTTTTATCAGTGTATAAGGCAGAAGAGCTATTACCTTTGGATGTGTCTCCATTCTTGTTGAGCTTGGTTTCATGAGTAAACAATTGTCCCATGAGAGTTGTAAGATCTGGAATTTGCATGTCCATGTATAGGTCCATGGCAGTGGTGAAGCTTTCCCATTTGTCATCAGCTTTGATCCCATTGATCACTTGCCTTACTATCTGCTCTTCTTCAATCTCTTCTCCTATGCTTGCTAACTGATCTACTACATCTTTAATCTTAGTCACAAACTCTGAAATAGCCTGCTTAGGTTGCTTCCTTTAGTGTGGTGAATTCAATCCATAATTGATTTTTTCTCGCCCTTGTATTAGATGAGAAATAGGATGACAAGGTTTCCCAAGTCTCTTGGGATGTCTTACAATTTCTAATATGTGGCAAAAGAAAATCAAAGATGGAGTTAAGTAAGTAAGACCTTGCTAATGCATCCTTGGCACACCATGTGCTGAGCTTTTCATGTTCTTCCTTTGTTGGTAGTCCTCTAGTTTTGAATGAGGGCAATTCCTCATCTCCTAAGACATATCCATAAAGACTCCTTCCTTGTGGGTATGTCTTCATCCTTAGAGACCATGCCTGATAGTTGTTCCTGTCCAATTTATCAATAAATGAAGTAAAACCATCTCCCATTTTACCTTCAGTTGCTCTGATACCACTATTGGGAAGATGGATGAATACTTCAGGAGGATGAGTAGGTACTACCAAATCCTGCTTTGTACCAGCCCTTTGATGCTTCAGAGTTGATAAGTGGACCTTCTTAGCTTTCCAATGACACCATAAAATGGCCTATGTACTTTGGAAATGATGTATGAAAAGATAGAATCAAAACAGACAACTTTGAACTTCAAGTCTTCAAGAAAACCTTCTATTCTTGGCTAGACACCTGCTGTATCTTTAGCTCAGTATAACCAACACATTAGGAATTGGAAAAATTCCTTTTAGGGGTATCTAATTAGCATAGCAAGTTAACTATTCCAAGTGGAATGACTTAAAAAGATTAGTTATGCTCAAAGAAATCAGTTTAGCAAGTAAACCTTTACCCCCAATTTTTTAGGACTTTTGCAGACTTTGACCAATGATCACTTCGACGGACTTTTCTCTGAAATGGCTGAATAGAAATCCTTAAAATTTTGACAGCATGTAGAAAACTTTGAGCTGGTTCCAAGAAGCTACAGATATTAAAGTTTGGTGAGAAATGAGTGAGATATGCTCTCCACAAGTTGACAGACTTTTAGAGACTATGACAGAGAACTCAGAAATGAACAATGTAGATATATGTATTAATGAACAATGTTGTACAATGCCATAGGCATGAAGATCATTGCCTAATGGTGTAGATAGGTTTGGGCTAGAGTGTAGGCCTCACACACACTCAGAAATGAGAATGAGGAGCTCGGGATTGATGAGCCTTACCCGCGAGCTCATGATCGCAACCCGGTCCCAAACATTGAGGATCACATGTAAGGCTACAAGAAGGAAGGCTGTTCCTCCATTATAGGAGATATTCCATCAATCAAAGCTAACTTTTCCACGAGTTCACTTTGGTAGGTGTTAACAAAGGTTCCAAGTCAAATATGACTTTTACAAAAAGATAAATGAGTAATTATCTTCTAGCATTGGTTCCCATGCTTCTCCATATGTGTAAGGACTTCAAGCCAAATGTGTAGGCTTGTGAATTGCACCAACATCTATGCCTTTCTGGTTCTACTCTATCAATATCCAATCCTAATCTCTCTCTTCCTAAAGGATTTGCAAAACTCACTTGTGGTCTATCTCTAGGTTCCTCCTTTTGACTGCCTAGTACATGAAAGGATCCAGCTTCATGTTGAGCATGAGAGTCATGAGGCCTAAGTGGCAGAAAGAGCAGTTTTCCCTTCCAAGTATATGCATGTCTACCATGTTCCATAACCACAAACATCCTTTTAGAAGAGTTATCTAAGTAGACAATCTTTGCTGGGTCATCAAGGTCCTTGAATTCATAAATTGTTACTCCATCTACCTCACTAGGTTTGTCTCGCTTGAATCTCCAAAATGCTTCGTTTGTTTCTCTATTAAAAAAGATCTCTATTCTTTTATGGTCTTGTGTCATCCACTTTGGTTTGATTATCCTTGATAGGATAGACTTGCCTCTAGGAGTTATAGGCTCTCTGCTTGGGTTCTCCTAATCCAATTCTCCTAACTCCGTCTCAAGGATGATTATTCCAAACTCATTCGTCCTATCTGGCAAGTTGGTTACCACATACATGGTTCCTTGCTTGTCTATGTAAGAACCCTCTTCGAATTTGACCATCGGGTGTTCAATTCCAAAGGGTTGATATGGGTTTCTGAGTTGGACTATAGATCGCCTCAAACCATCCGCATAGATGTGTGCATCTAAGCGGTTGGTTTGGATATGTTCTAATTGAGTCTTGTAGGGACCTTTGGGTGTTTGTAAGCATGCTTGATTGAACTACATGTGGGTCTCTCCATGCTAAATGACATATCTAAATCACTTGTCTCTTAGCTTAATGTGTAAGGATAGTCACTTAATTAGTAAGCCCACGACCTATCTGTGTGATTGACACTAGCCTCAGATGATATGATGCTTTGTCTATCTTTTCCTAGATGTCTACCCAATCTAAGGTTCATATGATTCAATTGTTTGCACAATACCCAAGTACATCCATATTGCAAGGTTCTTTTGTAATAATCACTTGTTCTTTTTTGTCCCTTTTGATGTAAATTCTTGTCTTAAGATATGCGTCATCAGGGATACTTGCATTGCATGTAAATTGATGTTGATCGATTGAGTTAAGTTCTTTTCTCTTAGGGTTTTCCACATATTTGTTCTAACTAATCTTGAGCTTGAGAAATTAAATTCTCTTGAACTTGCTTTGTGCCTATCGAATCCCTAAGCAATCATAGTCACTAAGCACACTTAGCCTAAGCTAGAAAACAAACTGAGGGAGTTGAGAGTTCTTCCAAACTCAAGTCAAATGCCCTTGTTATCACTCAAAGGTCGAGGACGCACATTCCCAAGCTTACAATGCACCAATAGCTTGCTTAGCCCTTCCAAGTAGCTCCAAATCTCTATAAAAATCCCAAAGAAATAAGCAAAAGTGACCAAAATTGATAAAGCCTAAAAATTTTTGTTATGCATGCCATCACGATAGACAATGTCTATGGTGATAGATAGCATCTATTGTGATAGACAACATCTATCATGGATGGCTATTTGTCATGATGGAATGAGTTTGTCATGATAGAAACTCACCATCATCTATCATGTGTCGTGATCCGTTTATCACGATGGAGAGATATCTATCATGATAGATGAGTTTATCAAGGTGCTTGTTTGTCATCTATCATGTGATAGATAAAGTCTATCATGGGATTCGTTCTATCGCAATAGATGGCCTCTATCATAGGGTATTTATGTCGTAATGGGCAGATGTTTATCGCAATATACAATTGTTTGTCATGATGGAAAGAGTCTATTGTAACTCTTTGTTTGTCATCTGTCACTCGATAGAATCTTTCTATCACAATGGACAAAAAATAATGCAAATTTTTTTATTGTTTTTTATGATTTGGAGTGCTCTAATCGTGTCATCTATTTTGCCTAACTTGCAATTACAAAATACCAAAACTTTCTATATATCGTGATAGACAAAGGTCATCATCAAAGGACATGTGTAGAGTTATATTATACTTGTTGATGCTATTGTTGATGTTGGAACCTACTAGAAAGCTCACAAGCACATAAAAAACAAATTGCACACAATTGCGCTTTTGCTCTCTCTCACTAGTGAAATGAGAGGGAATAAGGTGGTGATGGGGTATAACCAATGAGGTGAGAATTTTTTGATGAAGCAAAAGGAGTAGGAGGTGAGTAGGAATGGTAGGGATGATGATGAAGAAGATAAAAAGTAAAGAAAATAGAAAATTTCCTACTTACCTACAAGTCCAATGTCAAGAATCTATGTCTTATCATCACACACTCATCTTCAAAGCTCGCTCCCCGACAACGAAGCCAAAATATGTGTCACTCTAGCACAATGGTGAGAACCAATGTGAGGAGACCAACCTCATAATTGTCAATCTATGGAGACATGAGGGTGGTATGAAGACCATGAGCAAGAGGAATGCACAAGTGCGTGAGTAAAATGCACACACATACACACACTCACACACAAGGCAAGAGAAAGAGTGGAACAATGGAATCTTGTATTTTTCTAATTTCAAGATACATCCAAGTCCTTACAAGTTCAAATCCTAACCAAGCTAACCTCTAGAATGACCTCTCTAGCTCTTTTAATAGATTTTTGACTAGTTTTGGGCTAGTTCAGACCTAGTGTCCGATCTAGTTAAAATTTAGGTTCCTAGACTATTTTGGAGGCTTAAATGAGCTCTAACAATTATAAAGATTGTTATGTGGATTCTTCTAACACTCCTCAAGCTCAAGGACCCTTGACTCCTTGGATTGAAGAAAATAGATTTGGGACTACAAAAATGAATAATTACATTGGTATGTAGTGATGAAAATCACTATTTGAATATATGACTGATTTGAAGAAAATGTTGCTAGACCTATTGGTTTCCAGGTCTGCATTGGCTACTCTGTTTATTCAATTGTTATCAGCTCCTTCAATGCATGCACACACAGAGGTAGAAAGAAGACGAAACAGGAATCAAAAATAGAGAAACAATCGACATGATATTGGGTGCAATCTTCCCCCATGTACTCTGATGGACGAGTCTCTCAGAGTACACTTATTTATAGGTTTATTTCTATTACGTCCTGAAAATAGAAGTTACATGAGGCTGTCACTTTTAGAAGTGTCTTTTAGGAAAAACTACTTTATTTACAAAAGGCATCACTTTATAAAGCGAACCACTGCTTTTACAACAAGATAAACCTAAATATAACTATTCTAGAAGTCTTTGATTCAGTCTTCGAATTTATTTATTTATGCGCATCCACTTGTATCCACGCCCTCATGCTTCTTCACCTGCTAGATCAAACACAACCACATTAAAACCTTCTGGACATTTAAAACATTAAAAATCCATTTAACCTTCCATGATTCCATAAAATACAACATGCCTCCCAGTTGACAAGCAACTGACCTCAGTTGATAACTATAAAAATAGACATGGATGATCAGTCGCATGTCCCATTCACTGAACAATATTAAGCATGAACCATGTAAAACACATGCATGGAATCAAAAACTTGAAAGTTTAATGTAATTGGGAATGATATGCAGAAATTAAATGATCATAATGAGGTGATAAGGAGGTCTTATGTATCCATTGTGATTCCTCAAGTGAGTGATTTTTATATTTGACTAAATACATATGATATTGCTTACCAGTTCGTGTAGTGGTAATGTCATAATCTATTACTTTCTCGGGAATCAATATTTTCGCATCCTCTTCAAGTAAAGGAGGATCATCTAAAATAGGCGTGAGTGGTAAAGTACCTTGAAAAGATTTCAACAAACTTATATGGAAAGTATTATGTATACCCCAATGAGAAGGTATATCTAATCGAAAAGAAGTTTCAATTATTTTCTCAATAATGCGAAAAGGTCCATAGTACCGTGGGGCAAGTTTTACCTTAGGATGTTGAGAAATATTTTTTTAAACACCTCTTATTGATTCATAACCAAACTAAATCATTTTCATTAAATTGTTTGGCTATGCGCTTCTTATTAATACTATGCATGTAATGTTCTTGACTCTTCCTAATATGCTCATGCACTTCAGCAAGTGTAGAAATATGATCTTGTGCAAAAGAATCAGCCATAGAAATGTTAGTTTGAGTGAGACTCATGGGAGTGGGAAGCTTTCTGCCATAAACAATTTCATATGGTGCACGACCAGTAGTAGTGTGTGGGGTGTTATTATATGGAAACTGAAGTGAAGGGATTTTTTCATCCCAATTACTTGGATTATCTAAAGAGTAACAACGTAATAAATCCAAAATAGTACTATTTGTAGCCTCACTTTGACCATTACTTTCAGGATGAAATGCAGAACTAAAGTCTATTTTTTATCCTCGATGTTGAAATAATGCCACCCAAAAATGGTTACAAAAACGAACATCTTGATCTGAAAGAATAACTTTAGGAAAACCATGATGTGGAAAAATACATTTAATAAATAACTTAGCAGCTTGAGGTGCAGTTAAAGTCTTTCTAGAAGGCAGTAATGAAATCCATAGAAATGTGTTCCCATGGTCCATCAGATATAGGAAGTGGCATTAATAATCTGAATGGTTTACCATGATGTCATTTTACACGCTGACAAACAATGCAGTGAGAAACATACTGTGCAACATCTTTTTCCATGTTAGGCCAAAAGAAGAAATCTTTACATGCAGAAATAGTACTATGTATGCCCCTATGACCCATATATGGTGGTTCATGCATCTCTTTCATAACAAATTCTTTGAATACTTGTGCAATGCATAACTTGTGTTGGAAATACAAGAATCCATTATGAAATGTGTAATGATCCTCATGATGTGATGTGGAATTATTGAAAGCAGTCCATGCTTGTGAAAAATGCAGGTCACATGCATAAGTGGAAATCATATCATGAAATGAATGGATCTGAATAGCAGAAATATTATTAATTGAAACAGTAGTTGTTTGTGGGGATGGGAGACAAATTAAAGCATCAGCTACAACATTAGCTTTTCCTGGGTGATATTGAATCAGAGGTTGGAAGTTTTGTATAAATGAAGCCCATTTAATATGTCTATCGGAAATCAATGGTTGATGTAATAAATGCTTAATAGCTTGTTGGTCGGTTTTAATTAGAACTTCCGAACCCATAAGGTAATGTTTCCAAATTTTCAATGGATGCACAACAGCTAATAGTTCCTTATCATATGTACTATAATTGCGTTCAGAAGGTTTGAGTTTCCTACTTTCAAATGCAAGAGGATGATCGTTTTGCATTAAAACGGCACATATACCAGAACCACTAGCATCTATAACTACATGAAATGGTTGTGCAAAATCAGGTAATTGTAGAACAAGCGCATGGGAAAGTGCATACTTAAGTTTATCAAAAGATTGTTGTTGGGCTACTCCCCATACAAATTTTAGATTTTTCTTCAATAATAAAGTAAATTCACTGATTGAGGTTTAGGCCATTCTTCAATTACTTTAATCTTCTTGGGATCTAGATGAATGCCTTGACTAGAGACAAGATGTCCAAGATACTCTATCCCATTTTGGAAGAAACAACTCTTTTTAGAATTAGCATAAAGTTTATTTTTACGTAACAAATCAAAGACAATTGCTGAATGAGTTTCATGTTCACTTTCATTTCTACTATAAATAAGTATATCATCAAAGAAGACAACAACGAAGTCTTGGTATTCAAGGAAAATATTATTCATCATACGTGCAAAGGTGGCGGGTGCATTGGTAAGTCCAAAAGGCATTACCATGAATTCAAAATGGTCGTGTTGAGTTCGAAAAGCAGTTTTATAAATGTCATGTGAGGCCATTCTTATCTAATGATACCCAGATTTGAGTTCAATTTTACTGAAGACACAAACTCCACGAAGTTTATCTAGCAAGTCATCTATCCTAGGGATAGGATACCTATTCTTAATGGTAATTTTATTAAGTGCTCTATAATCAATGCACATTCTATATGTCTTGTTCTTCTTTTAAACTAAAAGAACAAGGGCTCCAAAAGGAGAAGAGCTAGACCATATTAGTCCTTTGTTGAGTAAATCTTTAACTTGTTTAGCTATTTCATTTTTGTGTAAAGGTCCACGCCTATAAGGTGCTTTATGAGGAGGAGAGCTACTAGGAATTAAATCAATCCTATGGTCAAGAGATCCCCTAGAAGGTGGTAGTGCAGAAGGAAAATTAGCCATAAAACAATCCTTATATGAGTCCATAAATGACTTATGTGCACTTGGAAGTGTATATGTATAATCAGTTATATTATTCACAAAGACAATACATGAGTTATAACCTTTCCTAAAAGCTCGTTTGACTTGCGTATGACTAATGAACGAGAAGGGTTGAAAATCATGCATTGTACACAGTGAAACATCTTTATTTCGAAATTTGAAAGTAATCGTGTGTGTATCATAATCAATGCAGGGGTTGTAATTATGTCTAAACGGCATGCCAAGTATAACATCATATGACTGCAACGGAGCAATTAAAAAAATGAATGTTCATCTACATATGAGCCTATACAAATTTGAATATTATGCACCTCATTCGTAACATTATACCTATTCCCTATAAACGTAGCCTTAACCTTATACATAGAAGGATGAGTAGTAAGGTTAAGATTTTTAACTAACTTATGAGAAATAAAATCATGCGAGCTACCATCGTCATGTAAAACATTTACTACTACGCCATTAATGGTGCCATGCATGCAGAGTAGAGAATGGTTAGAAATTCCGTAACCTAGGGTACTTAGTTCTTGCTCTAATACTTCTTCAGACCAGTTAGGTTCAGTGTCAGTAGGAACAACCTCCATGTTGTGTACTTGAGCTTCAATGGGTTGCCTATTAGTAGGTCTCATCCTACAGGCAGCTTTGGTATGACCAATCTTTCCACAATTCCAACAAGTTATACGGGGTCATTTTTGTTGAGCATTCATCGTCATATTTTGAAGAGTGCAGGTTTGTAAGGATGGCCAAGGGTTGATTTGTTGGATGGTACTAAATGGGATTGAGGAGGGCATTGTAAAGTAGGTGAAGCGAACATAGTAAAAGGATGCTTAAAAGGAAAATTGGCTTTGATAGGTGGTTGACATTGACGAATTTGTTGTAAGCGAAGTGTTTTGGTGATAGATTGGAACTCCTTTTCAGCATCATGCACGAAAGAGATAGCTTCATACAAGGTTGTAGGTCGGAGGGTATGGAGCTTTGCTTGGATTCCCATCTCCAAGCCATCTTCATATTTTCGTTGCAAACTTGCTTCAGTAACCTGCTCAAGGGAACGAAGTAATAAAAGACATTGCCAAAAATGTTCAGTACAAATGGATACATTATCTCCTTCTCTCCATCCAAAAGTTGTCCATGCACGATGCGCATGTAGATGGAACTGGGAAGGAAGGAAAGACTCCTTAATTTTTGCCTGAAATGCCTCCCATGTGGTAGGACGGTTGGTACTATTCCTTAAAACATTCCACCATAGTTGAGCTCTTCCTACCAAATAATTGGTAGCAAACTTGACTTTCTCACTTTCTGAATATGACTCATCATAGTAGAAATCATCAAATTGAGAGAGCCATGACAGGACAAATTGGCCATCTTTTCGTCCATCGAATCTGGAGAATTGGAAGTTCTTAGCACCTATCTTGGAACTTGCACCTTCTTCTTGTGTAGTGATAATTGCTTTCATCACTTTGATTAAGCTACGATCATCACTTTGTACTTGCTGGAGCATACCATCGTGTTCTTGTACAACTTGTTGAGTTGCTTGAAGTTCTTGTCGCATAAGCTCTAATTGGTGCTCGAGTGAGATCCCAAGTAAAGGTGAATTGCCAAAATCCTCCATTGTTGTAGGGTCCATATCTAGAGAACAAAACCCCTCTTTCAAACTATGTTGGATCCTCAATCTAATAGGTTACTTAAAAAGCTCGTTCTGGGAGCTTTCCAATGATATATTATATGCTAAAATCCGAGTTATATATTGTAAATTATGCCCTATTCTTTGATGCACTCCTTTAGAAAATTGGATTGATTCCATAGTGCTAACATTGAGGATCTTATAGACATCAAAGTTGGTGGTAGCAGTCATTGTGGATTAAGCCATCAAGGAAGCATGCGACAGGGGAGCCAAAAGAGATGAACAAGGAGCATTGATGTTGTATTTTATGGAATCATGGAAGGTTAAATGGATTTTACTATTTTAAATGTCCAGAAGGTTTTAATGTGGTTGTGTTTGATCTAGCAGGTGAGGAAGCATGAGGGCGCGGATACAAGTGGATGCGCGTAAATAAATAAATTCGAAGACTAAATCAAAGACTTCTAGAATAGTTATATTTAGGTTTATCTTGTTATAAAACTAGTGGTTCGCTTTAGAAAGCGACACCTTTTGTAAATAAAGTAGTTTTTCCTAAAAGACGCTTTTAAAAGCGACGGCCCTCATGTAACTTCTATTTTCAAGATGTAATAGAAATAAACCTATAAATACGTGTACTCTAAGAGACTCGTCCATCAGAGTACATGGGGGGAGATTGCACCCAATATCGCGTCGATTGTTTCTCCGTTTCTGATTCCTGTTTCATCTTCTTTCTGCCTCTGTGTGTGCATGCACTTTGAAGGACCTGATAACAGTGGTATCAGAGCCTGGCACATATTACTCCGGAGGGGTTTGTTTGTGTTTATCTCTGTGATTGATTCCTGTTTGCGTTCTCTATTCATGATCCGAATCCGAATCCAAATCTGCATCCGTGTCCACGTGCACTTCTGCTTTCGCTTCTGCTTCTGTCTCTATCTCTGTTCTAGTTCCAGAACCTGAACCTTCGTTTACACCTTTGCTTATGTTAACGAGTATGGCATTCACACCCGTTACAAGAGAAAGGAAAGAAATACATGCTTACAACAGACCATGTACATACTTAACAAACAAGGATATGAGGTAGAAGGAGAAGAAATACCGACAAAGTCATGTGCTGCACGAATCCCAATGCGCTTCTTCTTCATTAAACAAAGGCATATATTTATACAACTTTACATGCCCATTCGTATGGGACTTGTACCCATTCATTGCACCCCTTAGTCAACCCTTCAATTGAACCTTAATAAGACTACAAAATGCCAATACGCCCATGCCACTCTAACACTAGCACGCACAATGGACTCGAATCCCACACCATGCTTACCAATATCTTAGGTTTACGATATGCAACTACCCTATGGAACATTATCCACCAACCAAAGTGCATGGCCCAAATCCATGGTATGGAAGGTAAGATAATGCCCATAATAATCCAAAACTAGGAGAAATGGGTAATGCAAAGCAAAGTGCCTGGAACTCAATCCAAGTTATGCAAGAACATTACAGACAACCCATAGTCTGCCCTTCTATATGCTTTGGCATGAAGTACAAAAAATGGCATAATTACATAGCTCATCAATTACACCATTTTCATATGTCTTTCTACAATACATCATTATCATATACAATCTATGCAAATCAGTAAGAGGGCTGGATCATCCAATCATAGCTTTATCATCAGCAAGCTTTACTTCTATTCGGCATATTCCTCTATCCATAAATACTTCAACATAAATCAACAAATAATGATCAAGCATAGCTCATTAGGAAAAAAAGTGAACCCTGCATGGGCCTTGTAAGGATTCCTAATTTTTAGGGATTAAGCTTAATCTTGTTCTTTGTTAAGGGGACAAAGTGCATTTAATAGAGCACTTTTTGGTAGGCTGAAGTAGGCTTTTTTTTAGGCTGAGCTAGGACCTTCTCTCTCTTCTGCACATAGAGAGAGAGAAAAACCACTTTCCACCTCATCAAATCCGTCCATCTTTATGAATAAAAAAATGAGTTTTCTGAAAAAGTCTCTTTTTCAGCTATTCTTTATTCAAAATGGCCCATACTTTTATGTATATGTCAGAACTTAATTTTTTTAGACTTATTTTTATAAAAAATACTTAAAAAACATACTTTTCAAAATCCCTCCAAAAGTTAAGTGCCACATCATCAAACTCGTAACTTTGGTTGCCCCAAAACATGAATTTTTGAAAAAAAACTCATTTTCCCTCTAACATACTGAAAAAAGTCATTTTGACCTATCCACATACCAAAACACACTTTTTTTCTTGCACATAGCTACTGTACTAGCCATTCCAGCCATCTGTGTGCTTCTTCCCATTCGGTGCTGGAGTTTTGGAACATCATGGTGCTCACATGTATTATGAACATGACACCAGCACCAGCGCGTGCTCCTCACTCAAAGAGTGTACATGTTCGTGTTCCTACAGAATTTGCACCAACAACTAGAGGTAGCAATGACATAGATTCTCAAAATGCACGACGTGCAGCTGGAGAGAAGAATATTGATCTTTGGGTCCATGGTGCTTTGTATCCCTTGGATCCAATGGCTAATGTTCATCCTAGATTCCATACTATCTCCACATTTCTACAATTCCTTGGTTCCGGTGAAGATGGACTCCTAAGCTATTGCAAGCGATTGTCTAACCATTCTACATCTATAGCAAATTATTGGATGCAACAATGTCATCACAACAATTTCAAGATACACAGTTTAGAGAGTGCTATACACACTTTAGAAAGTGCTATCAAATCTTTGGATGAGCACAATAATAGACTCAAACAAGATGTGGAAGAAAAGGAGAGCACAATTACAAATTTGAAAGCCAATCTTACACAACTAAAAGAGACTCCACTTGGGATGAGATTTAGGAAACGACCATTATCATCCTTTCAAGCTCTTTCAACTGGTGGTGGAGCACGGAAGCGACGTGTTTACGCACTTAGGTATGTATTTCCTTTGTTTAGTTATGTTAAAAGACTTTTAGATTGAGATTCTTATTGTGCAGGTCATTTGTTGAAGATGTGAGTGCTTCCTCAACAATGGAGGATCAATTGAAGTTTCTGAATTCTTGTCTTAGCAACAAACATGTGCTTATGATCTTGGAGTCACCAATAGGAAATCACATCAAAACCCAAGTGATTAAAGATTTTGCAGGCAACTTAGAAGATATTATTAGTCCTAGTGAGGTACAGATGGTATGTGATGAAGCAGGTGTTAGTACTAGAGCGTACACTGCATTGTACAATCTTTTGAAGCAGGCTCTACAAAACAAAGGTATTTTTCAGAGCATTTTTCCATGCCCTTACAAGGTATCTGTGAGGAAGAAGATAACCAATGAGGATGTAGCCAATACTCTTGGCAATTACCTGCATATAGAAGATGTTATGCCTGCATCCATTTATCATTCATCTACATCAAAGAAAGAGTTGAAAAACACATCTAGACAGGGATTCATCTACACAAAGTACAACAACATATTTGTCAATTTGGAGAGGCTCCAAAAGGAAATGGTTAAATTTTACAAATCCACACTTCAAGGTATATCCATTGTTTTGATAATGACATTCATAGTATTTTTAATAATATAATGTTTGTTATTTGATGTAGATTGTGGTTCCAAACTCAAGTTTGTATTGAAGCTAGAAGAATGTCAAATCATAAAGGGACGCCGTATGGAGAGACTTAGTGTGACACTCATGAACGAAGCTATGGCCCATGCTATTATTGATGATAGTGAAGAATCTACCCATCACTTTACATATAGTGTCCAATCAGAGAAAGATATATGGTGGTTAGGTGCTATTGAAGTACCTAAATAATCCAATGATGTTCTTACATGGATTTTCAATAGGATCCCATGGATCACAGAGGTGATAACTTCTCAAATTCATGGTGCCAAAATCAATGTAGAAAGCCTTGGTGATTTTGAAGTAGAGTGGCACTTAGGTGGAGACTTAAAGACTATCAAATGCATGTTAGGGTGCAAACAAGGTGCATCTACTCTCTATCCTTGTCCATATTGTACACGAGGTTATAAACGAACAAAGAGAAAACAAAACAACATAGATGATTTAGTTGATGACACAGATGCAACTCCATCTGCTGAATGGGATACACCTTTAATGAGGTGTCCCATGTTAGGTACACCTAATCGTGACATGTCAGATAAGGATTGGAATCCCATTATTCCATTCCCTTTAGTCAATGTCCACTTTTGCACCTTGCATGCCTTCATGAGAATTTTTGATAGACTATTGAAGCTCCATATAGAATACGCATTTGCCATGAAGCCAGTTGATAAATCTATTCAAGCTATAAAGAAATTGGAGGAACTTCTTAATTCAATTGGTTGTCATGGTGGAAATGTAACCCTAGTTGTTAAGAAAGTTGGAGAATCTCAAGATAGCTTGCAACAAGTGTCAATGACAGGGAATAAAGCAAGACATTTTTTTAGAAGAGGTACTAGCACTCAAAATAATGAACGTTATGAGCTGTGGAAAGACCTATGCATGATCACAACAGACAATGACTCTCAAGTTGATCTTTGTAATAAGAGAAAGAAAGTTTGGTCGAGCTTTGATAAGGTTGTAGGCTTAATGGGTCTGACTAGGTCTAGTGCTATTCAACGTCAAATGTTTCAAGAAACATTAGTGGAGTTCACCAAGTGTTTCATTCAATGTTGGGGAGAGAGCAATATAACACACTACATTGTAAGTGTAATCTTCTTCTACAAGTGTTCATTGCACTTACCTTTTTCCAATGTACTTAACAATTTTTAGCATATTTTGTTTGCACATGGAGCTTTTTTCATGCATCGATATGGGTCATTAGAGATTTTCAGTACCCAAGGAATGGAAAAGTCACACTACAAAGCGAGGGGTGTCTACTTCAAAAACACCCGACATGGTGGTGGCCCAATGCAATCAAACTACATGGAGGAGATGTTTAATTGGTTTTACCGCACTACATTCTCGAGAAAGTTTTTTGTGGAATGACTTAGGGATTCAAAATTGGCAAAACTTGCAAGAAAGATGCAACACAACATTGCCAGTGAGAAATGGAAGTCATCGTTTGGTCCTCTTCATCATGCTCAGTGGCGTGCAAGGAGACAACGAGAAGGCTCAGCTTGGAAGTAAAGTGAATTCGCTATTTCCCATTATGTGGTAATACATATGATTATTGTAATCTTGATTTCAATGTGTTATTATTTAATATATAATATTCTGTATGGTTTTAAACAGGTTTTGTCCGTTCTAGTGTGAACAAACAGTTTTTTAAAAAACTCTATAAATAGAGAGAACTCACTTCATTTCACACTTTTTGCAACTCAAGAGAATGGCACGCACCAAGCAAACTGCAAGGAAAGATCGCGTCTTCTTTCCTAGCCCTCATCTAGGGACACAACGCCCAACATGGTTGCAACCCCCCCAAAGGCCTCGAAGTGGTTCCCAGAGCACATCTGTGCCTGTGTCACACGATGGCACACCACCTGGGAGCAATTCAGTGCGAGAAAATGAAGTGTCCAATATACAAGATTATTACACTCCAGGACGATCAGAGGCCATTTCAGATGATGAGCCACCAACAAGGACACCCATCAAATCAAGACCCAAACAGAAGTTGATCAGAAGGAGTGTACCAGAGAGCGACGAAGAGTCATCCCAAAATGAGGAAAGCAACAATCAACCACCATGGAATGATATGCAAATACCAACGAGCCATAGGGTGACACATGGAGGTAAGACACTTCCACAAGGACAAGGGCAAATACCAACAGAGGAGGAAAGAGAGCAAAGTCAACAACCACATCAACAACAAAATGTGCAAGATGAAGCTGGGCCCTCACATCGTGTACATCGGAGAAAAAAAAACTATCAACCTCGACGTCGACCTCAACGCCAGCCAAACATACCTCCCAACCCAAGAGCTCCACAAAGACGAAGGAAGCACTGAAGGGCTTTTGCAGAGATACGACACTACCAAAAGTCCGTTGAACTACTCATACCACGAAGAGCTTTTGCAAGGGTAGTGAAAGAGGAACTACAAAGCTACCAAGCAGGTCTAAGAATACAAGGGATAGCACTTGAAGCACTTCAAGAGGCAGCTGAGGCCTACCTCATCTCCATGCTTGAGGACTCTAACCTCTGTGCTATCCATGCCAAGAGAGTAACCATACAACCGAAGGACATTCAGCTAGCAAGAAGAATTAGAGGAAATAACCCATGATGTGTATATTATACCCTATGATAGGCTACTTTGCGATGTAATACAATGGATAATAGAAAATTTTGTTTTGACTTATATTCTTTGTCTCTTTTTTCTCTCTCACTCTCTCTCTCTCTCTCTCTCTCTTTCAGTCAGTTATATATGGATTCAGTTAAACATGCATGCACTTGCCTATTGTTTTATGACTAGATATGTTCCTTTTCTACATACTGGTGTGCAACATGTCCTTTTCATACCAAAAAACCCCCAGCCACAGAAACGCGGGATTCAGCCCTGCAAAATTTTTGCAGGGCTGAATCCCGCGTTTCTGTGGCTGGGGTTTTTTTTTGCAATATTTGGTCTTTGGTAAGCATAAGACATATGGTAGAGATGCAATGGTCTAGGTATTAAGAGGTTATACCCTATAGGAATTGAGATCTTTAGCTACTAAAGGCTGAGTTTATACCCTACTGAAAACTTCCGGTCCTGATAATACCAAAACCAATTGAAAATCTGAAATTACATAGTTTCCTATGTATTGTAGCACCTAAAAACACTAGATAAGGCCAAAAAAGCCCCAGCCACAGAAACGCGGGAAACAGCCCTGCAAAAATTTTGCAGGGCTGTTTCCCGCGTTTCTGTGGCTGGGGCTTTTTTGGCCTTTTTTAAGCATATAATCATACAGAGGACCAAAGCACAATACAAAGACCCCCAATTAGATACAATTTGTGGAGAGAAGATAAGTTCAATTTTTTAGCACATTCATATACAGAACTAGACAAATGATGAAAAAAAAAGTTTGTATTATCAAGACATTACATCATTTCTCAGCTGCCTTCAATTTCTCCACAACTTTCTTTCTCCTTTGGAGAAATTGAGGCAGCTGGTAAGTCAATACAGATCTTGATATTACATGGGGGTCTTGCATTCCAAGACTCATGGCGATACCTATTTGCCCTAATACTTTTCCTCTAAAATTAAGTCCTAAAGTAGTTACAACTAAGGATTTCCTAACCAAAATGACACAATTAGTGCCTTGGGTAATTGTACATAAACACAAAATCTTGCTAAGGGCCTTCAAGCACCAAGTGATGAAGTGCCCATCGGGACTGTAGTCTTTGTGTATGATAACAAAATCATCCTTTGGCAACTTTCCGATGTAGTTTGCCAAGGATGCACCACTCCCACGAGAAGCTCGATCCCCACCAGACCTTGCTGCGAACTTGTCGAGCTCAATTGCTTCCTGTTAAGAACAAATGAGAATTCAAGCTCTTACAATGTTAACTTAAAATTATCGATTTATTTAATTCAATTACCACTTACACATGAAGCTTGTCTTCTTCCTCCCCTCTTCCAGGGGCATCAAGATCAATGCTAGAGTGGGCCATGCCACTCTGCTCTGCTACATGGGATGTAGGAATTTTTTGCTTCAGTATCCTCTCCTGTGCTGCACTGAACTCCTCCTCTGTAGTAGAATTGTTGTCATCATTTAAAATATCAGCACACACCATTGATATGGTGTCTGCCACAGAGTCCCCAAGTGGGATGGACTTCTTTTCAAGTATGTCAGATGTGTTGTCAAGTGGAACATCTGACATTGTGGAGAAAATACTCAAGCATTCATCTAGACGTAGACCGAATGCCTTCTCAATGTCATGGAGTAAAATAAATTCCTCTCCATCCACAACGATGCAGGAGAGATATTCAAGTTCCACCTCTGGTAATGTGGGCTCAGAGGGGTTGAGATTTGAAGGGGGGGCCTCCTCCATGCTTGATTGCACATGTAGTTTATCCTCAACACCACCAGGGAATTCTTGGTGGATTGTAATGCTTTCTTTGGAAAAATTTATGGCCTCTGGTTGAGGCTCATTCTTCTCCTTAACAAAACCCCCAGTGGCAAGGTTGGGGAGCTCAACAGGTGTAGGTTCCGGCTCCTCATTAATAATAAAATATGTTGTTGCAGTGTAGGATAGGTACTTTGTACCCATCCTCTTCTTTTTGTTAAGTTTTTTTACTAATGGCACAGAGTCATCTAGTAAGTGCCCAACAGTTTCCGCAATTGCCATGAAGCGCTTAAGGCGCTTCATGAAGGCTTCATCGCCTCTATGTATGTAGAGTAGAAGGTCACATGGAACCCATTTACCCTCATAAGGTGGTATTTCTATAGAAAAACGCAAGATGTAGTACTCAAGGAACTCTATGATTTCCTTGAGCACATCAGAGTTCAATTGAATTGTTTTGTTTAGATCAGGGACCCTAGACAGTAGGTCATACAAGTGGTTCTGACCTTTGAACTCAGTTGATTCCAAGAACTCATTGAAGAGTTCACGTGGACGTTTGAGTTGCAGGGTACTGGAGGATGCGGCAGCCATTGCGCGTGATGCTAGCTTGTGTGCGTACTCTGCTAGTGATTGTAGCTCTTCTTGGTTGCAAAAGTGAGAAATGAGAGAATAAGTGTTGCTTTTATAGTAGCTTCAAAATTTTAAAGTGAGTGGGACCCATTTTAAAACTAAAACTGATACCTTCAAATAAAACAATCATGCACAGAACTCTCAGAAAAAAAACTTTTGCTCATAAAAAGATTGAACAGAATCATTAACCAGAATAAGATACACGACAACACAATAGAAAAAAAAATTCTCAGAACTTTAAAATTATAATAAATTGCCATTGGAAAAACCAAAGATTTGGCAAATTGTACATCATATTGAGATCAAAAAATTTTACATGCTACATGTCTTGCATGTTAAATACATTGTTGCAGATGTAGGATTATAAATGGAACATAGGTGTGTGTACACTGTAGCACTCAAATAGTCCTTGAGCTATGACAATGAAAGTTGAGTTCCATCCACACTCCATTCAAGGAGGACTTTAATTTTATCCTCCAACCTCTTACCAATCTGCAGACAAATAGAAAACTTTAAATGAACATATTTGAGTGTAAGAATTTGTATAAACAAAAGAAGAAATACCATATGCTACTTACCTTATGCCCTTGTATTCTGAACTTTGATTGATCCAGATCCTCAAATCCCATGATTACTAGATGTTCTCTCACGTTGGCAAGAGTCCAATGATGATTTACTGAAATAACTTCCATTTCATTGTTGGGTAGATTTATCTTAATTTCAAATGAAATTAAAACACCCTCAGAACTTTGTAATGGTATCCATTCACCAAGTTTACACATCCAACGATCATAATAGAATCTAATGTACAATGAAGTACGATGTTTCAAGTATCGAAATCCTATGCCTGTTGCACCAATTTTACAAATGTATCTATCCTCTTTGGTGCATCCTTCTACAAGTCCCCATTTTTCACCTAGCAAACACTCTACCTGCTCATACGTGATATCTTTTAACATGAACATTGTTGACATCTCTAGAATTGTGAATATCTGAAATAAATGTACAAAACAATGAACAGGAACACACCAGTGTAATCCTATAGATCTTGAAACTCTTGTAAATTTCAAAGAGTTGTGTATGTCCATCACCATCTTATGCTTCAAAGATGTTAATGTCCATACATCAGGTTGCGGCCACTCAAGCTTTAAGAGAGAATCTACCTTAATCATCTCTAACTTGCCAAAATCATTTGGTGAAGAGGGTACAACATATGTATGTGTGTAAAAGAAAACTCTCTCACATAATAGCTGAGCAGGACGGGCTTGTGGAAAGACTATCGACCCAACATCTGCATGCAATGCTTGGAAAGTACCTGTAAGACTATGAAGTGGTTGTTCTTCCACCAAGGTAGAAGGAAATATGTCTACAACAAAAAATTACACAACTTAGCTAGGTATATTTTGAAATTTGGACAAAAGTCAATGAGTAATACTTACAGTTGATAGGATATCTCATTTTGTTTGAGTTTTCCAATTTCATGGTTGACATTGTGAACACATGTTGTACAATGGCAACAGTTTCACCATTTTTGAGCTTTTTGAAGCCTAGTAACTTCCCTTTCCAATGAAGATCCAAGTTTCCACGATCTCTCACACGGTGAGGACCAACACCAGAGGGTTGCATGTACACCCATGCACCTTTGCAGAACTCCTGTCCTAACCAAAATCCTTCTGGAGCCTTGATATTGTGACATTTTATCGCGATAACCTCATCTTTTGGACGTCTATGAGATTTAGGTTTCTCCATTGGAGATCAGGCTATGGAAATGACAGTAGGAATTCAAAGAAGATGATGCATAGAGAAAGAAATGGAGATGCAGGAGCTGCAATGGTGTGCTAGGGAGAGAAAGTAGTGGAAAGAGATGACTTTTTGGGACCTGGGTATGAAAATGGGAGGTTTTGGAGGGAGAAAGTTGCATTTTGAGTTATTTTTGAAAAAGTCACTTTTTTCACTTCAGTTCATGCACGGATTTTGATTTAGAACCCAAAAATAGCACTTTTGATCCTAAAAAGTGGTTGGGGGACCATTAAATGGTGTTATGATGAGTTTTATAACTTTTTGAAAATTTTGAATTTTTGGGCCCAGGTAAGTTACGAGATTCCTTTCTCTCTCTAGAGGCAAAACCTGAACATAGGGGAATCCTGTCCCCTCATCCCCCTTCAGCCTAGTGATTTATAGGCTATAGACTGTGTCCACCACCCTCCTCTCATTGGTCCATCACTAATCACTCCTTAATCCAAAAGGCCCATGCAGGGTTCATTTTTTTCCCTAATGTTGTCTGTTTTGGATTAGTATGATCAGCATCAAATAACCATATATGAAGACTTGAATCATCATGATGGCTTGGATCCCATAATCCCACATCAGCCACCAGTCAAATCATACACACAAAAGAAAAAGAAAATCAGTGAATGCTTCTGCCGTATCAACGCTACCTCACATTCACAATCCACATGGAGTGTTTCCGTCGACTTAACGCTACCTCACACTCTCTCATTACCAAAAACGAAACAAATGAGTGCTTTGGCCGAGTTAACCCTACCTCGCACTCAGACCGTACCACCTCATGCAAGCCCTTATCATCATCCATCAACATGCCAACTTATAGAATACAAACCTTCATGTGATAGGGTTTTCATAAAGCAAGTATACCCCTCAAGCAATCATGAATAGTGATATACAACAGCTCATTTCACACCACCAATGCTAAAAGAATTGTGAGTACAACAATGATCTCAATTGAATCATAAGATATATCAAAATGACATGGTAAGCATGCACCAAAAGTGTATATATATATAATGAAACCATTGTATTATGGGCAGTATCACGATCATACGTGGCCATAGCGGCATGTGGTCTGGAGAGACATGAACAAAGTAGTTTGAAGGTTTCCGCGCAAAATAACTAGTTATCAAAGTAGTTCCATCATCCATGCATATCCACAATGCTTCACCATGCTGCTCACGCAGTTGTTGCTGTACTCAGTGACACTGGCTAGGATTCCTCAGAGCATGGGCTCGATGGACTATTCGCCACCTCATACCATTTACTAATCATGCATAGCGAGAGCCTACCGTCCTAGGTTGGTGTCATGCATGTGCACTGAAATCGACCGAAAGATCATGCAAGAATGCACTGGAATTAACACCGAACTACGACCGGATTATTATAACGGTTATAACTGAAATGCATGGCAAAAGCAAAGCGCATGCCATTTCATATGGACATCGGCCGAAAAAAGGCAGCGAAGCACATCAACTTTCACCTCCCTCTTCCTTTTACAATTTCCAAGATGATCTCACACATGTGGAAGCGGATAAGCAACTTGGCTGACCCTTAGCCATACAAATAAGAAACTCCTTATCACCCTCTATAGGCTAACTCTAGCCCATTTGCTCTTTGATGGGCATCCCTTCGCCCATATGACTGTCTTTTGTAGAGTTCCAATTTATATGCAAAAGAGTTCACTTGCATTTGTATTTAGATACCAAAACGTGGAGAAAGAGTTCACTTGCATTTGTATTTAGATCACCTTGTTTTTAGAAAGAGGTCTGAGTTGAATAATTCTTTCAAAACAAGGTCAACGCCTTGTTTCTAGGAAGATCAATCAACATTCTTGCAAAATCTTTGATGCCTTCTCTCCTATTTGGGCGACGCCCTTTATGACAATACATCTTATTGGGCGACCTCCTTATCTCAAATAAAAAAGTGACTATAAAAAACTGTGCACCTCCATTGAGAAAATATGGGCGATTACCAATGAATATGCATGTCATGAATTGGGTGAATACTTTTTTTCTCCCCTCATAAAAATCGGCGCCTACCATTTTTTTGGCAACATCACAAGGATGGGCGTGGAGCAGATGTGGGGTGACCACCCAAATTGTGATTTTACAACAAATGGGGCGACACCATTTTGATGCTTAGCATAATTGAGCGATGCCATTCTTTATGCTCCACATCTCATAAAGACGAACTCCTCTCTTAGCACGATATGGAAATAAGGCAAACTCCTTTGGCACTCCTCACACATAAAGGTGAGGCCAAAATTGACTTCTCCCTCCACTTAGGTGAGGCTGCCACTCAATGTGGCCTTGATTTGGCCGACCTCTTATTACCTTCTCTATGAAGATTGGGCAAGGCAACATCCTATTGTTAGTGATTCCAATGGGCGATGCCCTTTTTGTTGGCAACACCACACTTGAGCGTCCACCTACTAAGTGTGGCATATCGAAGGCAACCAAACAATGGCACGAGTGACTACCTTATCGATTTCAAAGGGTGACAAGTTTGGGTGACCATCTATTCTCTCCCCACAAGATGGGCAACTCCCACATAAAGGCAACTACATATAACAAAGGGATTACCTCTATACACAAGGGATTATACCATGTGGAGTAGAAAACATTTGGGTGAATACATACAAAACTGGTATAACTTCTCACCTCTATACACAAGGGCATCTACCATGTGGAGTAGGCAACATCTAGGTGAGTACATACCAAAATGGTATAACTTCTCAATGTGGTGATGCCTTTTTACCACCACTATATATGGGATATGGGGTATGGCAATTTAGGCGACTACCTATATACAAGAAGGTGACAACCATTTTTTTCTCATCTCGTAAAGAGGTGACTACATAGTTTTTCCTTGTGACAACTCAGGTGACTACTTGAGTTTACTACATCAACTAGGTGGCTACCGACTTATGAGGGGCTCCACTATTCCTTCCATGGGTGGCAATGGGTACTGTCCATTTTCTTAAGGTGTCAGAGTGAGAATTAATGCAGGGAATACCACCACCAAGCTCTGGTGATGTTAGAAGCTATAATTGGGGGCCTAATTGAAGTTGGCTACTAGAACCATAATTAACACACTCCTCCATCACTTTGGCCAGAACTTTGGTGTGTGGAGCAATTAAAGATAGGATTTGGAAAGACCACCCCTTGGGCCTATATAAATAGGGATCTGACACTCATTTTGGGTATCATCATCATCATCATCATATCTCTCTAGTAGTGTTGATGCTAGTTGAGGCTATTTCCTAATGGAGATGATTGATCTCCAAAAGAAAAAGTTATCCTTGATGTTAGAGCACTCTATATCAAGAATAACTCATAACCACAACCAAATTTGGATATCTATTGCCAAACTATCAAGACTTGAGTCAATTGTGAAGAAACTCATCACATAGAAAAGTCTGCTGCACTTAGTTCACTCATTGACTAACAAAATGTATAAATTTTTCAATGAAATATACAAGTTGTCTCCTAAAGTGTTTGTGCACCTTTTCCAAGTTAAATATCTTCAAAAGAATCAATAGATCTTAAGATTTCCTTCAAACAATGTACCTATGTCTGAAATTGTTCTTCTATGTAGTCAACTTTGACACCTGCAGCTTCTAATGCATAGTTCTCCCAAACTAGACCCCGTTTATTCAAATGATTTTAGCCACAAGTAGCTTACCTTTCAACTTAAAGAATGAGTGCTTACTTGCTCAAAACTTTACACTGTGGAGAGAGATCTGATAAGAACATTGACCATCGAGATTGCGCCTGTTCCTGCCTTCACTTCTTCACATTTACACATGTTCCTACTTGAAATTCTCTCAACTTGATCACAATTAGACTCTCAAATCTTGACCATAGTCGCATTAACTATGGAGTTAGACATCTATAAAAGGATTTCTGAAATGATCAAGCATAGAAGGAGAGATGGAGAAAAGATCATGACAGAGATTTCAAAAGTTTTCTTCTATTCTCATGGAAAACATCTGATTGATGAATCTCATACATTCATCACACATTTTCTTCTTCTACTCATCTATTCTTGTTCTATATCTCTTTTCTCATATATGTCTTGACTCTATACTAGTATATATAGGCATATATGTACAAACTCATCACCATTACAAAAGCATAAGTGAACTAATTATAGGCTTAATGTACATGTATATACAAGTCTTCATCTTCTGACCATGCACTCATCTTCAAGACTCAAACTTTTATCTTTGCTTTATTCTTTGACTTCAAAACTTGTCCAAATCATCAATTGTTGATTGTCCTGCACTAATAGCTCCCCCTCAATCATCAATTGTGATTTTCTCCATTTTCTTTATACCTGCCATGTCTTTGAACCTGTGCAACTTAGGTCCATCCAAGCTTTTTGTTAACATGTCTGCAATCTGATCTTTTGTAGAAGTGTGTATGACTTCAATTTCTTTTTCAATCACTTTCTCTCTCAAGAAATGATATTGGATTTCAATATGTTTAGTTCTGGCATGAAAAATAAGATTAGTAGGTAGATATAATGAACTCATGTTATCTCCATAAATGATGGGTGTACTCTGATTGATGTCAAAACTCTTCATGACAGTCTTCAACCATATAACCTCCTTTGCAGCTTCAACCATACCTTTATACTCTACTTCTATAGATGATAAAGCAACTATATGTTGCTTCTTAGAACACCAAGATATTAATTTATCTCCCACATAACATAGATATCCATATGTTGACCTCCTATCATTAGAGTTACCTACCCAATCTGCATCACTATATATCTTGATTTTTGTATCTGATGTGAATCCATGATACAAACCTTCTTTGAGTGTACCCTTAATGTATCTTAGCACCCATTGTCTTGCAATCCAATGCTCTTTCCTTGGACAATGCATGAATTGAGACCACACCCCTACAACATATGACAAATCAGGCCTAGTTAATGTAGCATAGATTAGACTACCAACCAAACTTTGATACAACTTCATGTCCTTGAATTCTTCTCCTCCATATCTACTCAATTTATGATTCACTTCCATTGGAGTAGGTGCTACCTTGCAATCTTCCATTTTAAATTTGATTAGCAAATTCTTCAAATACCTTTCTTGAGTCACATATACTCCATGTTGAGTATATAAAATCTCCATTCCCAAGAAATATGGCAAGTCTCCCAAGTCACTGATCTTAAACTCTTTCTCCATGTGCTTCTTAAGACTTTGTATGCCCTTCTCATGTGTACTTGTAAGAATCATGCCATCAACATATATGCAAACCCATCTTCACTTTCTTTAACAAGCCAGCTACTATCTGCCTTAGACACTTGGAAACCAAGCTCTTTCAAGAACTTCATGTTTGTAATTCCATGCCCTTGGAGCCAGCTTCAAACCATACAAAGCTCTCTTGAGCCTACATACATAATTTGGATAACATTTATCCTTGAAACCTTTTGGTTGCTCCATGAAAACATAATCTAAAATCTAACCATTTAGAAAAGCATTCTTCACATCTAATATAAGTCTCATCATAATCTACACAATATGTTTGAGCATACCCTTTCATAACAAGTCTAGCTTTATACCTAGACGCACTTCCATTTGCATACCTCTTTGTCTCGTAGACCCATTTGCATCAAACGATTTTCTGATTACTTGGTTTAGGAACCAAATCCCATGTCTCATTCTCCATCAATGCATCATACTCCTTCTGCATAGCTTTCTCCCAATTTTTCTTATCCTTTGCCTCATCATATGTAGAAGGGTCTTCTTTTGCTTTCACTATATAATCATAATCTTTAGTGGTAAAAAATGAAGTATCATAACTATACCTTATGAGATGATTTCTGTTCATTGTTGACCTTCTAACTTCTCCATTCTTTGAAGTCTTTGGTTCTTTATATTCTGGATCAAACCTTGGCATTTCTTCATTGTCAATTTGAGCATCAATAATCTCTTCATCATTAGGAATTTGAATATTTGATTTCCCTTTTCTTTGGGTCATGACTTCTTCATCACTTGCATGAACATTAATTATACCTGCATACCAAATACCTTGTTCATCAAATGTAACATCATTTGACACAAGGAATTGCTTTTCTGGATGGACTCCACAATCTGTAACCCATCTGCTTATCATCATAACCAAGGAGCACATACTTTTCAGCTTTAGGTTTCAATTTATGCCTTTATTGAGATGGTACATAGCATAAACCAAACATCCAAACACTTTGCAACAATCTAAGGTAGGTCTCTTGCCCCACCATGCCTCATATGGTGTTATACCATTCAAAGCCTTACATGGAAGTCTATTAACCAAATAAGTAGTTGTATTCACAGCCTCAACCCACAAATAATTAGGGTAATTTTTCTCCTTCATCATTGACCTTGCAAACTCAACAAGAGTTCTATTTCTCCTTTCTGCTACACCATTTTGTTGAGGAGAGTACCTGCACGTAACTTCCCTTTTTATACGTGCATTCCATAAGTAATCATTGAACTCATTAGAGAAATACTCTCCCCCTCTATCTGACCTTAGTCTCTTCAATTTTTGCCTTGTGATTCTCTTTGCATACACATGATATGGTTTAAATGTATTGAACACCTCTGATTTATCTTTGATCACATATATAGTGATCCACCTGGTAGCATCATCAAAATAAATCACATAATATCTCGAATCATTAATGCTAAAGTCCTTTGATGGACCCCACACAACTTTATGCACCAATTCAAGCTTCTTTGAATACATAAACCCTTTCTTACCATAAGTATTCTTGTGAGCTTTACCCAATTGACATGCTTCACACTTGTATGTCATGTGTTGACGTGCAATATTAGGCAATCCAAGCACTCAACCATTGTTAATCATATCCTTAATACCTCTTTCATTAAAATGTCCAAGACTTTTGTGCCAAAAAGATCTAACTCAGAGATCTTATGTTCTCCATAAGTAAACAAGGCATGACCAACATTGCCTTGAATCTTCAATGTGAAGAGCCTTCCTTCTTTCTTCCGTGAAACAATTTGTTTATACCCATGTCTAGGGTCTTCAACATAAACTCCATCATTAGTGACCCTTACTTCATATCCTTTCTCTACAATTTGCCCTACACTTATCAAATTCTTTGGAATTGTAGGGACATACAAAACCTTACTCAAAAGAGTGCTTCCATCCTTAGCGTTTACTGATCCAATGGACTTCACATTGTGATTTGTGTTATCACCTATTTGGACTATATGATTACTCACCTTATTCTCCAAATCATTCATGAAAGCTATGTTGCCACTCAGGTGATTGCTGCACGTTGAGTCAATGTAGAAAACTCTTTGATCTTCAATTCCTCTTTCACAAGTTGCATTCATAATTAAGGTTGAATCCTCTTTCTGATCTGAAGCATAATTGTAGTAGGTATTATTTTAGTATTGACTTTGGAAGCCTCTTCTTGCATTTCTTCCAAAGAAACCTCTACCTCTAAAATTACTTCTCTGATTTCTACCACCTCTTACTCTTGAATTAGAGTTTTGATTAAATCCTCCACCATTCTGATTATTACACCAACATTCATGAGCTAAGTGATTAGTCTTACCACAAATACAACAAGCTTTGACACCATCTTTATTGCTTCTACCTCTTCCTCTTGCTTTGCCACCTCCTCTTCCTCTTAGGAAGTTGGCTTGCCTCATACTGCCTTCATCTTCATTCAATTGTTGCTTGCCTTTGTTAGTCTTCTTCTTGTCCCTTGAATACATTGCTTGACTTGTACTCTTATCAACATCACCTTTGATATCCTTCTCAAAGGTTAGCATATGTCCTAGCAATTGATTCAAATCAGGAGTGAAATGATCTAGTGACAACTAAGTGGATAGAATGAATGGCTTCCACTTATTATCTCCTCTCAAATCTGTGAGAACTTGTCTTACCAGTTTGTCGTCCTCAATGTCTTCATCAACTGCTCCTAATGCATCTGCAATATCCTTCATCCTTGCTACATAATCAGAAATAGATTGAGAAGCCTTCTTCTTGAATGTAGTGAACTCTGGCCATAAAGATGCCTTCCTTGACTTTTGTAGCGTTTTGGAAATGCTCCTCCAAAGCATTCCATATGTCACTTGCACTTTCGAGTCCTCTAATGTGAGGTAGCAAGTAATCATTGACTCCCATGTAGATAATGCTCCTTGCTTGAGAATCCTTCTTCATCCATGTCTTCAAATCTGAGAGCTCTTCCCTAGTTGGAACACTAGGATCCCTAAATTCTGGTTTTTCTTCTTCACTTGTGATGTATCCTATTAGATCTTTGCTCATAAGATGAGCCTCCATCCTCATTGACCAAGCAAGATAGTTTTCTCTATCCAATTTCTCTATCTGAAGAGAATCTCCCATCCTTTCTTCACTTGTGCAATAAATTCTTCAAGATTTGTGAATAATGAATCTACCTTTAATTCGAATATAGTTCCTTTTGATACTCTTGATAACTTTTAGGCCTCCTTCTCTGACTGCATCTTCAAACTTTCACCTTTTGAACCTTCAAAGGTTGATTTTTGTATATCTGTAATAGTCGAGGTCCTTCTTTTCTTCAAATCTAATTATTCCTACTCTGATACCATTGACAGAGATGATTAATCCCCAAAAGAACAAGTTATCCTTGATGTTAGAGCACTCTATATCAAGAATAACTCATAACCACAACCAAATTTGGAAATCTATTGCCAAACTATCAAGACTTGAGTCAACTATGAAGAAACTCATCACAAAAAAAAGTCTGCTGCACTTAATTCACTCATCGACTCACAAAATGTGTAAAATTTTCAATGAGCCTTTATCCAAGGTAACTCCTAAGATTTGTGCACCTTTTCCAAGTTAAATGCTTCAAAAGAATCAGTGGATCTTGAGATTTCCTTCAAACAATGTACCTATGTCTGAAACTATTCTTCTATGTAGTCGACTTTGACACCTGCAACTTCGAATGCATAGTTCTCCCAAATTAGACCCCGTTTCTTCAAATGGTTTTAGCCACAAGTAGCTTACCTTTCAACTTAAAGTATGAGTACTTACTTGCTCAAAACATTACAGTGTGGAGAGAGATCTGATCAAAACATTGACCATTGAGATTGCGCTTGTTCCTGCCTTCACTTCTTCACATTTACCCATGTAAATGTTCCTACTTAAAATTCTCTCAACTTGATTACAATTAGACTCTCAAATCTTGACCATAGATGCATTAAATATGGACTTAGACATCTATAAAAGGATTTCTGAAATGATCAAGCATAAAAGGAGAGATGGAGAAAAGATCGCGACATAGATTTCAGAAGTTTTCTTCTATTCTCATGGAAAACATGTGATTGATGAATCTCATACATTCATCACACATTTTCTTCTTCTACTCATCTATTCTTGTTCTATATCTCTTTTCTCATATATGTCCTGACTCTATACTAGTATATATAGGCATATATGTACAAGCTCGTCACCATTACAAAAGCATAAGTGAACTAAGTACATGCTTAATGTACATGTATATACAATTCTTCATCTTCTGACCATGCACTCATCTTCAAGACTCAGACTTTGATCTTTGCTTTATTCTTTGACTTCAAAAGTTGTCCAAATCATCAATTGTTGATTGTCCTGCACCAACATTTCCTAGTCAGTCTTTGCACTCTGTTGCTACTTGCACACTGTTTGTTGAGGTTACTCTATGGTGATTATACAGTGTTGGCCTCCCAGTGGAGTTGGCTATTAACATTACAAAGTGATTGAGTGTCCAGTTTGTTGCATTTCTGTTGGAGTCTGGTGCCTCTCTATAGTGCTTCTCTTGTAGAGATTTCTTCGTTGTTATAACATGCCTTGTGTTGATTAGTACTTCTTGTCTTGATTTCTTCTAGACTCTAGATATATTTCTCATTTGGAATATTTCTGTCTCTCTGTAATCATTTGGACTGTTATGAAGGTGGATTTTTTTCTCATATATGTGCATTGGCTATGTTCTTCTACTCCGTGTTTTTAGTATGTTTTTACTGTCAATTAGTGTACTTGCACACAAAAATATCATAGGGTATAATTTCCTAAGGAAGAACTCCTCTTGAGTAGAAGAAGTACTACAAGTGTTTGGACACAGTGGCCTTTTCTATAGTTTGGCACTTTGCCATAGTCAAATACTCCAGTACCTCCTCTACAGGGGGCATGCCTAATCCTTCACATTCACTATTACTTACCTTTGATGTGGTTGACTTTCTAGGTTTGGCTATCATCCTCTCTAATCTCTCTAGCTATCTATCAAAATGTAACTGTGTTTTGGCTGAGTTGATGCAATCGAAAAGAACATTGGCCTCAAACATAGTATGAGCCAATTCTACCATTTTCTCACAAAGCTTAGTCCTTTCAAATTCTAAGTTGGCTCTCGGATAACTTGTCTAACTTTTCCACATTTCACCCTTCTTGAATTTTGGCATGATATGCTTTGAACATCATGTCTAAGTCTTTGGTAGTAGGATATGCTAGGACTGATCCTGCCTTGGGTGGCGGTGATGGTACATAGGGATGGTTAGGGTGTGATGAGAGCAGTGGGGCTTGAGAGTGCATCTAAGATGCAATCTCAATTAGTTTTGTTTTTGTTTCTCTTAAGTTTTCTTCTAGTTTTCTCATCTTTTTCATTCATTTCCTCTTCATCTTTTTGTGGTTGTCCTTCCAAGCTCTTGTTCTACTGTTAGCTATATTCTTTGTTTCACTAAGTTATGAGTTTTTCTCTTAACCTAAGCCTTGGGTTTGCTATAGTGCTTGAGCTCTAGTTACTACTTGCATGGGGGTTGTGGTTTTTCATACTACCACTAGAATCCACAACCAAACCTGTTGGTGCATTTTGCCCAAGCCTACATGCTTGATATGCTTGATATTATCCTCATTTGTAAGTCACATGAGTAGTCATGTGAACACCTCTTGTAAAAGAGTACATTTTATCTCTTGTAAATGGAAAAAGAAAAAAGTAAAAGGATGGCTTACCTCATCCATGATGTAAAAGCAAATTCGTGGCTCCAACTACCAAAATCACGAATTTTTGAGCTGAGGGAATCTCTCCTAACTTTGGGGATCACTTTTAGGTGGAGCCATTCGAATTCGAATTCAAAACTCCCTCCAAGAATAGCTATAAAAGGAGCAAGAAGGAAGAGGCGATTAGCAAGCCTTGTACGTGACCACTTCATGTCATTTTGTAGAGATTGAAGAGCTTACTCCATAGCTCTATCATTCTACTCCCATTGTGCAAAGATTCATTGCCAATGTGGTTGTAATCATATGTGAATCTATACATTTACTATCATCTACTTCTCTGTTTTGTTCTCTGCTATACTCACTCAGAGCAGTAACGTCAGAAGGTCATATCTCGAGTTTTATGGAACCTTTTTCAGTGTTTTAAAGTGCGTTGGATAGCTCTCACTGTCTAGTGTCTACCTATAAATTTTCAAGGTCATTGGATTTATACTTTTGGAGATATCTGCATTTTACTGCTTACTGGTCTATCTCTGCAGAGCCCCGAGAATTGTGGGAATGTTCCAGAACTTGATGAAACTTGTTCTCAGTGCTCAGTCCATCATTTGAAGTGTTTTAACTTGGAATAGGAAGCTTGCTAAGTCTATTTGCTATGCCCAAAAGGAATTTTTCTAATTCCTTCCAGGTTGAGAGCACTGTTCATTTTTTCCAGCAGGTGTATGTCCAAAAATAGCAAGTTTTGGGAGCTAGTCATTTCGCAACTTGTCGGTCTTGACTTAAACTTTTGGGATACATGTTCCAAAGTACTTGGCTGATATTTTGGTGGATTTAGGAAGCTCAAAGGGTCTACTAATCAACTCTGAAGTCTCAGTTGGCTGGTGTGAAGCTGGTTGTAGCGGCACCTACTCATCTTTGGATTGCATCCACCATCTCTCTTCACAGTGGTATCAGAGCATAGTCAAGCAACATGGGAGATGGATTTCCATCAACAATTGACAAATTGGATCGAAACAACTATCCGGCATGGTCTCTAAGGATGGAGGCTTACCTTCAAGGGAGGAATCTATATGGATTCATATCCGGAGATGAAGCAATGCCAACCATGAGGAACAAAGGGCAACCATCACATGAAGAAGTGGAAGGACTTTCGAATTGGTGTTCGAAGGATGCACTTGCAAGGTCCTATATTCTAAACTCAATCTCTGATTTTCTTTTACCTCATGTCAAGGGATGCAAGACATCAAGAGAAACCTGGAATGCACTTGCTTCTTTCTTCTCTTCCAACACTCGAGCAAGGAAGAACCAATTGTGGATGGAGTTCACAACAATGAAGAAAAGCCCGAAGCAAAATGTGACTGATTATGTCACAAAGATGAGGAGATTTCCGACCAACTTGGAAGCATTGGAGAGGTAATTGAAGAGGAGCAAATCATAAGACAAATCATGAATGGAATCAAAGCAGACGACAAGTGGGAGTCATTCACAACAGCCATGGATTTATACATGGATATGCATGTACCCGACCTCAACACACTCATGGGCCAACTCTTCACTCATGAAGCAAAGATTAGCAAAGGTGGTGAGTCCTCAAGAGGTAATCAAACTTCTGCCTTATATTCTGATAAAGCTAAGGTCAAGGACAAGTCAAAGAATAGGAAGAATGAAGATGAAGGAAGCTCTTTCCAAGCAAACTTTGCAGGTAGAGGAAGAGCTAGAGGAAGAGGCAGAGGTGGAAAGCAAGGCAGGGGGAGATTCCAATCATCTCAACCTTGCAACATATGTGGCTTATCTAACCATACTACTGAAGAATGTTTCAGGAATCCAAGGAACTCAAGAGGAAGAGGATTCAATAGAGGTGGCTATGGATCAAATAGAGGTAGGTACAATGGAGGTTACAACAACAACAACTACTACAACAACAATTACAACAACAACAACAACTATCAAAGTGGCCATAGAGGAAGAAGAGACTACAATAACTATGCAGAGGACCAAAGTCAAGAAGATTCATTATTGATTATGAATCTATCAGCGAAGAAGGGTAAGGATGCTGATCACATATTTTACATTGATTCTGGATGCTCGAACCATGTAGCAGGAAATGTGGCTTTACTTTCTGATTTGGAAGATCCTCATAACAAGCATGAAGTGCAGACAGGAGATGACACAAAGCACTCAGTGGAGAAGATAGGTAATGTGAAGACATCAGATGGGAATATGAACCTCTTAAGCAAAGTCTTGTATGTCCCTACAATTACCAAAAATTTAATAAGTGTTGGACAGATTGTTGAAAAAGGATTGCAGGTTAGATTCAATCGATTTGGAGCATATGTTGAAGACCCAAGGCAAGGCTTTCGAAGGATTGCAAAAGGAGAAAAGACAGGAAGGCTTTTCACTTTTGAAGTGGAAGATACAAAGAACATAGCTTTGTTTAGCTATGGATCTCAAACTCTAACAGAGTTGGAGATATGGCACAAAAGGCTTGCTCACATTGGTGAGAGGACACTCAAACAGATTTGCAGGGACCAAAGTGTACTTGGTTTGCCTAATATCACAAGGCAACACATGATTTATAAGTGTGAAGCTTGTCAACTCGGCAAGGCTCATAGACAACCTTTCAATAAGAAAGGATATATGTATCAAAATCCTTTGGATCTAGTGCACACGGATGTGTGGGGTCCAAGTAAGGAGCCATCTATATCAGGCTCAAGATATTATGTGTCTTTCATAGATGATTGTAGCAGGTGGACCATTCTGTTTTTCATGAAGCACAAGGATGAAGTGTTTAATTGCTTTAAGAAGTATATTGCTCTTGTTGAAAATCAAACAGGTAGGACTTTGAAAAGACTCAGATCAGATGGTGGAGGAGAATACTTCTCTTCTGAATTTGATGCCTTCTTGCATGAAAGAGGCATTAAAAGGGAAGTCACTACAAGGTATACACCCGAACTCAATGGTGTAGCAGAGAGGAGGAATAGAGCTATCGTCGAAGCTGCAAGGTCCATGCTCAACGAAAAGGGATTGCCGAACTACCTATGGGCAGAGGCTGTGTCGACAGCCACATATCTCATAAATAGACTTCCATCTAAGTCACTAGATGGAACCACTCCATATGAAGTGTGGAATGGAAGAAGACCTAGTCTAGAGCATTGTAAAATCTTTGGATGCTTAGCCTATGCTCACATTCCTTCTCAAGTAAGAGGGAAATTGGATCCCAAGGCAGAGAAGTGTGTATTCATTGGTTATGATCAAAACCAAAAAGGATATAGATTGTACAATCCAACCAATAAAGGATTTTCTGTGAGTAGAGATGTAATTTTTGATGAAAACAAATCTTGGTTTGATGATGACAGGAAAGTGAAGCTGCCATATGACTTGGATGAAGATTTTCCATCACTTCAACCAAAGGAGCCAAAGCAGATTGAAGAAAGTGATTCGGAGATTGACCTAGAAGACTTGGAAAGACTAAAGCTATGGAAGAACAAAGGTAAAGCAAAGATGCAGGATGCTATATATGGACCCGAGAGCTCACATCAACCACTTAGAAGGTCTTCGAGGGAGAAGAAGAAACCAGAGAGGTTTGGTTATGATACTTCTTTGGTCACCAAGCACTCAATCTACATTGCAAAGGATTCAACCAATGAAGAACCTACCACATTCGAAGAAGCACAAAGCAAGAAAGCTTGGAGAGATGCAATGGATGAAGAAATGGAAGCCTTGAAGGAGAATGACACTTGGGAGCTTGTACCTAACAAGCCATCTATGAAGATAATCGGATCTCGATGGATATACAAAATCAAGAGGAATCCAGATGGAAGTATAAATAGACACAAAGCAAGGTTAGTTGCTAAAGGGTTTGCTCAAACCCATGGTATTGATTATGAGGAGACTTTCTCTCCTGTTGCAAAAATGCCTACAATTAGGGTTCTCATAAGTCTTGCTGCATCTAGAAATTGGAATCTTTATCAACTTGATGTAAAGAATGCTTTCTTGAATGGATGGATTTCTGAGGAAGTGTATATGGCACAACCTCCTGGATATGAGGATGCACATCATCCTAACTATGTATGCAAACCAAAGAAAGCTTTGTATGGATTGAAGCAAGCTCCAAGAGCTTGGAATTTCAGATTGGTTACTTATTTGCAGGACCAAGGATTCAAAGCTAGCAAGGCGGATACCTCTTTGTTCATAAAGAGGAATGGATCTGAAGTGATCTATTTATGTGTGTATGTTGATGATATTATTATCACAGGCAATGATCTTGAAGGAATCAAACAGGTAAAGAGTCAAATGAAGGAGGAGTTCAAAATAAGTGACCTCGGACCACTCACTTATTTTCTTGGATTGGAGTTGATCTACACAGATTCAGGTATATACATCACACAAAGGAAGTATGTCCATGATATGCTCGTCAAGTTCAAGATGGAAAATACAAAGTGTGCAGGTACACCTATGGAGCAAAATCATAAGCTTAGTGCTTATGAAGGAGAGCCAATTGAAGACATCACAAGCTATCAAAGCTTGGTTGGAAGTTTGAACTATGCAACACTCACAAGGGTGGATATATACTATAGTGTTAGCATATTGAGTCAGTTTATGCATAAGCCGAGAAGACCACATATGGAAGCGGCCAAGCGAGTCCTCAAGTACCTAAAGGGGACCATGAATGAAGGTTTGTTTTATTCATTTACTTCAGATATTGAGCTAAAGGTCTACTCAGATGCAGATTGGGCCGGATCTAAAGATGATAGAAGAAGCACATCAGGGTATATATCATTTGCAGGTTCAAAAATCATTTCTTGGTCATCGAAGAAGCAAGCAACCGTGACATTATCTTCTACTGAAGCTGAATATAGAGGTTTGGCTAATGCAACTCAAGAAATCATGTGGTTAAAATCTTTGTACACAGATCTTGGACTTCATTCTTCAACACCTCACATTTTTGGTGACAACACAAGCTCACTACATCTAGCAGCTAATCCGGTATACCATGCTAGAACCAAGCATATTGAAGTCCACTACCATTATGTAAGGGAGAAGCTAATGAGCAAGGATATTCAACTATCCTACGTCTCTACAGATATGCAATGTGCAGACATGTTGACGAAAGCTCTTGATGGTACGAAATTAAGTAGATTCAAGTTGATGATTGGTTTGCAAGAAATCAAGGACAATTGAAGACTTATTTGGAGGCCAAGCATGTTAGGCTTGAGGGGGAGCTGTTGGTGCATTTTGCCCAAGCCTACATGCTTGATATGCTTGATATTATCCTCATTTGTAAGTCACATGAGTAGTCATGTGAACACCTCTTGTAAAAGAGTACATTTTATCTCTTGTAAATGGAAAAAGAAAAAAGTAAAAGGATGGCTTACCTCATCCATGATGTAAAAGCAAATTCGTGGCTCCAACTACCAAAATCACGAATTTTTGAGCTGAGGGAATCTCTCCTAACTTTGGGGATCACTTTTAGGTGGAGCCATTCGAATTCGAATTCAAAACTCCCTCCAAGAATAGCTATAAAAGGAGCAAGAAGGAAGAGGCGATTAGCAAGCCTTGTACGTGACCACTTCATGTCATTTTGTAGAGATTGAAGAGCTTACTCCATAGCTCTATCATTCTACTCCCATTGTGCAAAGATTCATTGCCAATGTGGTTGTAATCATATGTGAATCTATACATTTACTATCATCTACTTCTCTGTTTTGTTCTCTGCTATACTCACTCAGAGCAGTAACGTCAGAAGGTCATATCTCGAGTTTTATGGAACCTTTTTCAGTGTTTTAAAGTGCGTTGGATAGCTCTCACTGTCTAGTGTCTACCTATAAATTTTCAAGGTCATTGGATTTATACTTTTGGAGATATCTGCATTTTACTGCTTACTGGTCTATCTCTGCAGAGCCCCGAGAATTGTGGGAATGTTCCAGAACTTGATGAAACTTGTTCTCAGTGCTCAGTCCATCATTTGAAGTGTTTTAACTTGGAATAGGAAGCTTGCTAAGTCTATTTGCTATGCCCAAAAGGAATTTTTCTAATTCCTTCCAGGTTGAGAGCACTGTTCATTTTTTCCAGCAGGTGTATGTCCAAAAATAGCAAGTTTTGGGAGCTAGTCATTTCGCAACTTGTCGGTCTTGACTTAAACTTTTGGGATACATGTTCCAAAGTACTTGGCTGATATTTTGGTGGATTTAGGAAGCTCAAAGGGTCTACTAATCAACTCTGAAGTCTCAGTTGGCTGGTGTGAAGCTGGTTGTAGCGGCACCTACTCATCTTTGGATTGCATCCACCATCTCTCTTCACAAAACCAATAACATTGATCGGAATAAACTTCTATGTATTGGTTGGATTCTTAGGGAAATCTCTTAATAGGTGTTCTTTACTGCAATCTGGGCAAAAGCCTTGGATAATCACTAATTGGGGTGGTCCTAGCATAGGGAAAAGACAATCATGAATGAAATGGTCTCCCTAACATCCATAACATGGCCCTCACGGTGCTTAGGGTCTCATTTGTCTTGGTTGGGACCTAGGATTAGGATTTGCATACATCAAATTTCAATGTTCTAACTCCCAACTAGGTTCCCTTGGGCTTTCATGGTAGATCTCATTATGCTCTAGTGAGTCCATGTAGTAAGCTTGTGGGCTATCCATATGCATCAAGTCAAAACTTTGAGCATTAGGATCACTTTTTGAAATTAGTGGGGCTGCTAGCATTAGTGCTCTACTCGAGATATCCTCTATTGATGCATACTTGACTGGGATAACATTGACTAGGGGAGGAGGTTGTTGACCTAGCACAGGTAGAAGTCTTTGTTGTGCTTTGTATGGAAGTTGGTATGGTTGTTGTGACCTAAAGTATTTTTGTGGTTGGTAGGGATTTGGATATCTCCCTTGTTGTTGACATGGTTGTTGGTAATATTATCTAACCACTTGCTTACTATAGGCAATGTTGTCTAGTGTGGTTAGTGTACCTTCTCTCTATTGTGCAATATTGGCTATTAGGGTTCCCTTGGGGTTGGTTCATAATTAGGCAAATAGTGGCCATGTGGTCCCCTCTACAACTATAACATCATTTCATAGAGATCATCCTAGGGGTGTGTTTGCTTGAGACTCCTAATTTCAGAGCTACTTTTTCAGTGAATTCATCAGTTGAAGTCAATGGTTTGGATGTGAAACTAGTAGAAGTATCTGAATCTTTATAGATCTTGGAAAGTTCCAACTCGTTGCCTAAGTTGTCCTCAATATCTAGGCACATGTGCACACACTGCTCTATAGTTCTAGGCTCCTTTAAGTAGACATAAGATCGTAACTTTGCACTTTATAAGCCATCCAAGAATAGTGCCACTTGTTTGGTAGGTGTGGGTAGCTTTGGAATAGGGCATCTCTCCAGGTACTGTTTGAATCTCCTACTTGCTAGCTTGACTATTTCTTGAGATGTTTGCTTGAAGCTATGTATCAAGGATGAGGTATTGTGCTTGATGCCACTCTTAGAAAACTTAGTGATGAATGCTTCTAGGAAATTGTCAATATTCTTGAATTGACCTTGATGCAGTGGTTGAAACCACATCAATGCATTCTTGAGGGTTAGACTGAAAGCATTGTATTGATTAAATAGGTCATCTACATGTTCAACTCTTAAAACTTGTCTAAACTTAGCTATGTGATCGTATGGGTTTCCAGTGCCATCAAAGTACTTCTTCATGGACTAAACCAATTGAGTGGGCCTCAATATCCTAGGGTGTTCTCTAGGTCTTAGTAGGGGAAACTCATCCATGCCTCTTTGATGCATGGATGAGCTTCCCATTATTTGTTCTATCTTTCTCTAATCCAGCTCTTTCTCTTCTAGAGGGTGTCCAAAACTTACCTCTAGTCTTTCTCTAGTTCTTTGTATATGGCCACCATGAACCTGAGATGATCCTTCTCCTTGTTGATCATGAGAGATATGAGATCTCAGTGGCAAGAAGGACAATTCACCCTTCCATGTGTAGGTATGCCTACCATGCTCCATTACTACGAACACTCTTTCCGACACATTATCTAAATAGACAACCTTGCCTGGTGCCTCAGGCCTTTGAACTCATATATAGTGACTCAACCTACTTTGTTAGGTTGATCCAGTTTAAATCTCCAAAAGACTTCATATGTGTCTCTATTCAAGAACAACTTGATGCTTTTATCATCTTGTGGAATCCACTATGGGGTGATTATCCTAGTTAAGATGGACTTGCCATGAGGTGTTCTAGGTTCTCTTTCCATGTTCCCTTGTTTCAAGTCTCCTATTTTAGACTCTAGAATAACAATTCCAAACTCATCTATCGGATCCAGTGAGCTAGCAGCCACATACATGGTTTCTTGCTTATCGATATATGAGCCCTCTTCAAACTTGACCACTAGGTGTTCAAGTCCAAAGGGTTGATCAGGATTCTTGAGTTGGATCACTGATCTCCACAAACCATCCTCATAGATGCCAGCAGCTAATTGGTTGGTTCGTATGTACACCAATCGAGTCTTATAGGGGCCTTCTATTGTTTCTTGGTAGGCTACACCTTAACCACCTGTAGGTCTTTCCATGCTAAATGACATTTTCGAATCACTAGAATCAGAGCTTAGCATGTAGGGGTAGTCATTGAGTTGTTGAACCCATGACCTAGCGATGTGATTGACACTAGCTTCAGAGGATCTGATGCTCTATCTATCTTGACCTAGGTGTTTACCTGATCTAAGGTTCATATGCCTTTTTGGTTATCCCAATTTTCCCCTTTACAACTGCATTGCAGTATTCTTTTGTCACAATTACTTGTTCTTTTTAAATTCCTCTTTTGGTGTGAAATCTTGTGTAATGAGTAGCATTGTTACGAATACTTGAGTTATAGTGCACTTTCATGTGTGATCGATGGACTTGTGCTCTTTCCATTTAGGGTTTTCCAAAACAATGTTCTAGCTATACTTGAACTTGAGTGATTAGTTTTTTCTTTCACTATGCTAGAAATTGACTAAGATGGGTTTAGAATTCTTCCAACCTCAAGTCTGATGCTTCAATAAATGCTCCAATGTCCAAGAAGTGTGCTCCCCAAGCATGATCTGTATGCTAGCTATTTTTTTCTTTGCCAAGGAGCACAATTGGCCGCATAAATGTCAAATTTAGCTCCAAAACTCAAATAAAAACCCTAATTTTTGTCCAAAATTGGTTGTCTATCGTGATCGACAGATCCTATCTGCTGTGATGGACATCCATTGTGGTTGTTAATCACGATGGATAGAGTGTGTGTTGTGGCTGTTAATCATGATGGACAAATCCATCGCAATGAACAACTACCTATTGCATAATGGACAGTGTTTATCACGATGAATGCCTATCTATCGTGGTGGACACAGACTTGCAATGGACCCTATTTGTCATGACTGCTATCTATCATGATCGATAAATTTTTTCATGAAGCTCTATCTATCACATGAAGGTGTCTATCATGATGAATAGGCTATCTATCACGATGGACACCCTTGTCCCTCGTCCATCAATAACATATGCATATCTATCATGATGGACACAAAAAAACCAAGAATTTTTGCAAAATTTTTAGATATTTGTAATGTGCAAGTTCTCTACTCTACCGTGTAGTATTCTCTTTTACAAAATGACCACTTCCATTGTCTTTTGTGATTGATAGAGACCTTTGCCTCGGGGTGTGTGCATAGACATTCCATACCTATTGTAGCAGTTGTTGTCGCTATGGATGTTGGTACCTACCAGAAAGCTCAAGGAACACAAAAAAAATGTAGCACATATAGTCGCTCCCTCTCTCTCTCTCTCACTTTCATAAGTGAAATGAGAAGAATGAAGGAGAGGTGAGAATATGACCAAAATTTTGAATCTTCACGAAGATGGATACGGAGGTAGTGAGGGAGTAGGGATGGTAGGGGTGATGATGAAGGAGATGAAAAAGTAAAAAATAAGTGTTTACCTATGATTCCAATGTCAGGCCTTGATGTCTTACTATCACAAGCTCGTCCTCAAAGCTCGATCATCAACAACAATGCCAAATTTGGTGTCACTATAGCACAATGGCAATTACCAATGTGAGGAGATCCACGTCATAATTATCAATCCAAGAAGACATGAGAGTGGTGTGAAGACCATGAACAAGTGAGAATACAAGTGAGTGAGTGAGAAGCCCACTATCATGCACACACACACACACATACACAAGGTGAGACAAAGAGATGGAGCAATGGAGTCTTTAATTAACCATAAGTGAGTCTACAATGCTCTTATTTTAGTTCAATTCCCAACAATCCACCAAAAAATGAGCTCTCTAGCTCCTTTTATAATTTTTGACTAGCTTTGCTATTGTTCAAACCTAGTGCCCGACCTAGTTAAAATTAGGTTCCTAAGCTAATTTGAGGGCCCAAACGAGCTCTAAAAATTGCAAAAATTGGTGTATATGCAAAACTAGTACTCCTCAAGCTTGAGGACTCCTTGGCACAAACAAAATCGAGTTTTAACTATCGAAAATTGAATTTACAATATAGTGGAGTGATAGAAATCATTGTTGGATAGATGTTTGATTTGAAAAAAGAAATTCTTGACCTATTCTCCTAATCTATGTTGGATCTCTTGTCTGCTTGGTCTTGGTTGGACTTCTCTCTACCCTTGATCCCTTTGGCTCATTTGTCTCATCCTTGCTTGCCTTTTCAATCTACCTAGGCCTCCTTGACTATTGCCGATAGGGAGGTGTGGTGAGTGGTGGTGATATGTCCATGGGATCAGACATGGTCATGTGTGTGGCATCAATGGTGAAGAGTGAAACTTTTATTTCTACTTGTGATGGTGTGCTTGTGATACTGAAATAAAATTATGTTGAAGTGGAAATAGATTGGGTCTCAGGTGGTAAATAAAAAGGATCATATTGAACATGTGCAAACTCAAATGTGTCTCAAAATGAAGGATGTGTAGGCAATGGATGGAATGTTGAAGAAAAATTAGAGGGAAATTTGAGGGGGAGGAGTAGTTTTGTGTGCTTGGGAATAGAGGGAAGGAGGGTTGAAGAGGAGATGGGTATGGTGCAACTAGTGGTGGAATATAGGATGTGGTGGAGAGGGAGTGAACAACTACTAGTTTTGATAGTAAGCTCATGGCTGTATAAATGCTCACATTATACAAGGGATTATCATGAGAAGAGAAGAGTTGCATATGTGAAAATGGGCTACTAAATTCAAAACTAGGGAGGGGCATTGTTGTATGTACATGGTTTGTCGTGATGGGTAACTCAGTGGTAGTGGTTGGAATTGGTGCAGGAATATGTAAAGATGACAATATAGGTGTGGGTGTGTGAGGAGGCATCTGGAAGGTGGTTTTGGTTGATTAACTAATAGTTTTAGTAGTGGAAGTATGTACAGTGGTGATAGGGGTTGCCATAGAAGACACTGTGGAGGTTACAAGGACCTGGATGGTTTTACCACATCGCAGGAGGGTCCTAACTCTTCATTCACCATACTACACATCATGTTTCTTTATCCTGTGGTTAAGAGCTTCAATCGTGCCTACAACATCTACTAGTGCATGTATGTAGTGGATGAATGTGGGATCCACACCATCTTCTTCAAGCAACTGTTCTAATATTACTTGAATCCTTTATCTGATAGTCGATTGTAGGAGTGAATCTCTTGCATTGTCTTCTGTAATCTTTTGAGTGTTGTTGTGTAGGCCGGTTCACCTTCTTCTTCACGATCACTTGGTTGCCTATCTTCACCTTGAGACTTGGGTGAATCTTACTCTTCATCTGATGGGGCATGGCGCTCTTTATCTATACATTATTGTTGTTTGTGTATCCTTGATGGGCTTGATCTATCTTGTTCATCTTCCTCTTCTTATCCAAAATCTACACCTGATAATGGGAATGCCAAAAATCCTTCAAGGACCTGTTGGAAATCAAATGCATCCATATCCTCTAGTCCTCCTATCAACGGGAACTCAAATTATGGGGGGACCGATGGAGCCAATGGTTGAGCTGCAATTGCTTCCCATGTGGTAGTCGTGGTCTAAGGTTCTATAGGTCGAGGGAGGCAGATAGTCAATCGAGGAATGGTGGGTGGTGTCATAGTGTGTGACACTTCAAGAGTGGTGACAATGCTTGTTGGTTGCATACAAGGGATTGTTCCGTGCATACACTTTGTTTGTGGAGCAATTGGGGACTTTCTCTACTTGAAAAGTTGTAGTTGTGCTCAAGTGAGTGCTCACCCTTGTAGATGATCCTTGTAATTGCATAACACCCATTAAAAATTGGTTTGTGCTTCCATCTTGCATTTTTCATGTAAAGCTAGTCAATGATCAAGTGTGGAAGGTTGATCTTTAGCTTTGCATACTCTGCCAAGTGGATACTGAGCCATATCTTCTTATGGGGTTGCATGAAGCGATCCTACCCTAGGAAGGCAAAATGTTGCATGCATATTCTTAGGGGGATAGGAAAACTAGATGTGATAGTGCTCATTTGATTGATCTTCAATACGTCTCTTTTCTTCATGGCATTTGGTATTTGCATCTCTTTATCAGTAAGGACATGCCTGCTTCACTCACCAACTTTTGGGATAGCTTGAATCACTTTAGTTCTTGGTTGGAAAAAAGTGATGGTACAACAAAAGTGCAAGGAAGATCCTTAGCTTCCCTAAGTTAGAGAGTATGAATCAGGTAGTAACATCTCATACAATCTAAATTTGGAAATGGTGCACGAAAATAGTCGAATAATCTTGATCTTTCCCATATGTTCTATAACTTAGGTGAGTTATGTAAGTCCTCAAACTCCTTGGAAAAGAATTGAAGAAGGGCTCAAGTATTTTTGAATTCACATTTTGACCCCCATATGTAGTGCGCATTTGCCAGTGGTCCGACCAATTTGTTGAAGTAGTGAGAGTGTGAGTGAACTCTCTCTGTTTTTCCTCATGGAGGATTCAGGATGGGAATGGTACCTCTATAGTTATAGAACTGGAGAGGTACTTTTGTAGGGTGCTCCTTGATGGGTAGAGAATTGATGTCCATTTGCTGGGAGCTAGTTCTTACTTTCACCATTGCTTACTGATATGTGCAAGTGCTTTTGTGGATCTGCTATAAGAGGGAAAAACACATTATTATTGTCAAAGAAACTCGATGAGACCTTGGTCCCTTTCCAATATTGATATGCTTCCTTTATATCCATGTGCTATGTGAGAGTGATTGTTAAACTTTGTGTTATAGTGTAAATTTCTAGAATTTCTATATGAATACTTTGGAGAGTGCATAATCTTAGCATGATTCTAATGATGTACATGTATATTTCAAGGTTCTTTGGAATGATGGTTTGTTACAAGGTTTGTTGACTTTGAATGATTCCCTTATGGGATTACAAGGTATGGTTAAGGGTTTATACACTTTATTAAGAGAAGATGATTTGACTTTATCGTGGGATTATTTAGGTACTCATTTCCAAGTTGTTCTAGGAGCAAAACTAATGATTTTCTTGATATAATAGTTGTTTATATAGTTGTATTATGGAATGGTATGAACTAAGGTTTTCTAGAAACTAAGAGCTTATGAGGGGAGATTCGAGCTCTCAAGGAGGTCTCAGGCACCCAGAATTTTGACCTATTAGGGTGGGCCTTCATTGATTGCTTTGGTAACCAAATTTGGAGAATTCTCAGTGGTTGATTTCTCCCTAGCTTCATTGATCGTCCTTTTTGCTTCTCATTCTACTTCTCTAATGGTGTCTTTGAATGCGGTGGAGCAATTGGTTGCTCGCCCTTCTACAAACACATCTGCTTTACTCCTAGAACAAATGGATATCTCCATGGATTTGTTAGTCTTCTCGCTTCATGTTTTTGCTACTTTTGAATTGCATGCCTACATGATGACACTTGTCTTTGGAAAAGAAAGGAGTGCCAAAGGTTGTATAATCTGTTCATTTGAGTGCAAGATATTTTAGACAACAAATCTAGGGATACATGCAACATCATTTTCTCCAAGTTTGGACTTAGGAAGACTAAGATCCTATGTCAAACCATGATCATTAGTCATACTAGTTTCTAATTCTATCGGAATGCATTGCTCATTTACCCAAACCTAGAAAAGAAGACTTCTAAGGTTTAAGTTGATGGCATGATCATATATCCTATCTTGGCCCAAGATAAAATTTCTAGTGAGATTGTCATCATGATACACTAATAACGTTATTGTCAAGTAAACATCTTGCACAAAGAAACTTCCACCTCACCCATGCAAGGAGTTTCCACACCTCCTAATCCTATGAGGTAAGCCTTACTTGGATTCGTTTGCAAGTTCATATCTTGATAGCAAGAATATATAATGGTAGGTATGACACATGCCAATAATCTCAATATTCTATTCGTAAACATGAGATGCTACTACAACCCATGATGCAAGGACGTGCATTCTCCAAATGGGTTATAGACTTTGTAGGTTGCATCAACCCACAACTAGAAGCTCACATGCTAAATACATAATTGTAGCCATAGATTATCTTACTAAAAGGGTAGAAGTGAAAGCCACAAGGACGAATGATGCACATACAACAACAAAATTCTTGTTTGTAAATATTCACAAGATACAGGCTACCCATAGAGTTGGTGAGCGATCAAGGAACTCACTTCTTGAATGAAGTAATTGAATAATTATTCCCTTATGGTATTTTTCCAAAACATTGTGCTTGATTTAGATTTTTGGATGCCCACCCTAAAGGTTGCACAAGAGCATTAGTGGAAGGCCACAAGCTATCATGCAAGACCATGGATTTAGAATGCTTACAAGAGACCAAATTGAGAGCAGGAACAAACATATATGCAGCAAAGAAGAGTGAGAAAGCCTATTTGATGTACATGTAAAGGATAAAAGCTTGAAATTCATTGACCTAGTATTGGCATATACTTTGAAGCAATATGCTCATAAGTTATAGAAAGTGGCTATGGGCTGGATATCAACCAGTGGGGTAGTGTAGTTAGCCACTCTAGAAGGAGATGTGTTGTCTAGTTACATAAGTGGTTCCCGAGTCAAGCTCTATCAAGAGCCTTTGCAAAAGATATGCTTAGGTGACTCAATGTGGCAAAGAAACATAAAGAGGAGGAGAAGATAATACAAACAGAGTCTTAAGCTAAAGCTCTAGAACACATTAAACAGATGAAGATGAGACAACAGGGCATAAGCTAGTTTAGGAATGATGATGTTGAAATGATTGATCTTGTGAATGTCCTTCCCCATTAGAGACTCCTAAATACCACATGACAATGTGTCACACGAAGAGGAGTAACTCTCCTAGCATAGTTGTTTGTCGGCCATTCTTTTTGGTTGAGCTAGGAAAGGGCACTACAATCAAGATGATTAGGGCTTTGATTGGTTCAGGAGTTGCTACAAGTCACATAGGCATGTGCATCCGTATGAAGATTAGGCAACCAAAGTCCTAAAAATAGTATAGCTTTGATCACAAAATCACGTCAAAAGTGTTGGAGGAGATGGTGGATAGATATCAGAGATGAAGTGGTGCTGCAAAAATCTGCTTCACACCAGCCAAGAACAAGTGGTGAAGACTGTAGTAGGCCACTTTAGCTTCCTAGTGATCACAATCAATCACTTATGTGCTTTGGAACATGATCCTATAATCAATGGATCCAAACAGATGAGTAGGAAGTTGATCCAAGATTAAAGACTTGTTATTTTAATCTCTGCACATGTTTAGTAGAATGAACAGTGCTCTCAACCTGCTAGAAATTAGCCAAGTTACTTTTGGTGGTATCTAAATAACTTAGATAGCTACTAATCATGAGTTGTTTCAATAAAAAAGATGGATTATACACTAAGAATGATGCTTAGAAAGTTAGTAGAGTTGCCTGATATTTTTGGGGTGCTTTAGGCTACAGACTAGAGAGTAAAGATATGAAAATATCTCACTATTGAGAAAATCAATAACAATCAAACTTTGTAGCTATGAATTAGACAACATGATGATTCAAACTTGCAGTCCAGAATAGATTAGAAGAGCCTAATTATGAGATCATTTTGAGAGGGACTTAAGTGATTAGTGTGCTCATCCCATAGCCACTTCCGTACCCTCACATTTTGCAATTGAAGTTGGAAACAAGCTTTGAATTCAAATTCAAATTCTCACCTAAAAGTAATTCCTAAACTATAAGATTTATTCTCTCATCAAGTAACTCGAGATTGGATTCCATCTAACTCCTCGTGCATCTACTTATGCACTTTTACATGGGCAAAAGTAATTGACTTTTACAAGGGAATGATCATATGTGACTATATGAAACACATGCTAATTATCCAAGTATGTAGGCTTGGATTCTCTTGCATCAATAACTTTTGCTCAAGCCTAACATACTTGATCTTCATTCCTCCTTGATTTCTTGCAAACCAACCATCATTTTGAACCTGTTCATCTTAGTTCCATCCAAAGACTTTGTGACTATATCTGCACATTGCAAATGAGTTGATACATAGGAAAATTGAATGTCCTTGCTAAGTAATTTCTCTCTTACATAATCATAGTGCACTTCAATGTGCTTAGTCCTTGCATGATATACATGATTAGTAGCCAAATAATTTCTCTCTTACATAATCATGGTGCACTTCAATGTGCTTAGTCCTTGCATGATATACATGATTAGTAGCCAAATGAAGTGAACTAGTGTTGTCTCCAAAAATCATTGGAGTATAAGAATGTAACCCCAAATGTGTGTAGATCTGTTTGAGCCACATAGCCTCTTGTGTTGCATTTGCTAAGCCCCTATATTTTGCCTCTGTAGATGACAATGCCATAGTTTGTTGCTTCTTTGATGACCATGATATTAGCTTTGAACCTGCAAAAGAAAAGTATCCTCAGGTGCTCCTCCTATCATCCTTGGAGCCAGCCCAATCTACATCAGAATACATCTTCATGTCCAAAATCAGAAATGAATGGGTAAAACAACCCTTCATTTATGGTACCCTTTAGATATTTTAGGATCCTCTTGGTAGCTTCCAAGTGAGGTTTCCTTGGTGTATGCATAAACTGGCTTAATGTACTTACTCCATAACATATGCCTACTCTTGTTAGGGTTGCATAATTGAGACTCCCAATAAGTTTTTGGTAACCTGTAACATCTTCAAGAAGTTCTCCCTCTTGAGAATTAAGTTTGCGATTGAGTTCCATGGGTGTACCTGCCATTTTAGTGTTTTCCACCTTGAATTTTATCAACATATCATGAATGTACTTCCTTTGAGTAATAAACACACCAGAATCTGTGTATACAAGTTCTAATACAAGAAAGTATGTTAACAAACCAAGATCACTGATTTTAAACTCTTCCATCATTTGAGCTTTAACCTGCTTGATGCCATTAGCATCATTCCCTATAATGATAATGTCATCCACATAGACATATAAGTAAATAACTTTTGAGTTGGTCTTCTTTATGAACAAAGAAAAATTTGCTTTACTAACAACAAATCCTTGATCCTGCAAATATGTGACAAGCCTATGGTTCCAAGCTCTAGGAGCTTGCTTTAGACCATAGAGTGCCTTCCTTAGCTTGCATACATAACTTGGTTTGTCCTTATCTTCATACCCTGGTGGTTGAGCCATGTACACTTCTTCTAAGATCCATCCATTTAGGAATGCATTCTTAACATCTAACTGATATAGGTTCCAATTCTTAGAAGCAACAACACTTACCAAAACCCTAATTGTTGGCATCTTAGCCATAGGTGAAAAATTTTCTTCATAATACACTCCATGGGTTTGAGCAAACCCCTTTGCCACTAGCCTTGCTTTGTACCTGTTTATAGAACCATTTGAATTTTCTTGATTTTATATATCCACCTGGATCCTATTACCTTCACGCTTGGCTTCTTGGGAACCAGATCCCAAGTATTCTTTTCCTGAAGTGCTTCAACTTCTTCCTGCATGGCTTCTCTCCATTCTTTCTTCTCATTAGCTTCTTCAAATGAAGAAGGTTCTTTTGTCATAGACTCTTTAGTGATGTACACATAATGCTTGGTGACTAATGATGTGTCACAGCCATACCTTATGGGTCTTTTACTCTCCCTTTGAGATCATCTGAGTGCTTGATTAGAAGATTCTTTCACTCTCCCTTTGAGATCTTCTGAGTGCTTGATTAGAATACTCTCCCTTGTCATAGCAATACCTTATGGGTCTTTTACTCTCCCTTTGAGATCTCCTACATGGCTTCTCTCCATTCTTTCTTCTCATATGCTTCTTCAAATAAAGAAGGTTCTTCTGTCATAGAGTCTTTAGTGATGTACATAGAATGCTTGGTGACTAATGATGTGTCATAGCCATACCTTATGGGTCTTTTACTCTCCCTTTGAGATCTTCTGAGTGCTTGATTAGAAGATTCTAGAATGTGTTCCAATCGCTTGAACTTGGTCTTGCCCTTTGACTTCCAAGCCTTGAAGCCGATCTGTTCTTCACCCTCTGAGTTGACATGTTCTGGTATTTTTTAATCTTCTTGAGTGAGAGTTGGAAAGAGAAGAGTGAGAGTTGGAAAATCACCTTCCAAGTCATAAGGTAACTTGATCTTCCTGCAATCATCTTCAAACCATGAATTATTTTCATCAAACAACACATCCCTACTAACTATAAAACCTTTGTTAGTGGGTTTGTATAACCTATATCCCTTCTGGTTTTGGTCATATCCAATGAATATGCACTTTTCAGCTTTTGGATCAAGCTTCCCTCTAATCTGTGAGGGAATATTTGCATAAACAATGCACCCAAAGATTTTACAATGGTCCAATGAGGATCTCCTGCCATTCCATGCCTCATATGGTGTCATTCCATCCAAGGATTTGGAAGGAAGCCTATTAATCAAGTATGTGGTTGTGGAAATAGCCTCTACCCATACGTAATTTGGTAGTTTCTTTTCATTCAAGATTGATCTTGCAGCCTCTACTATAAGTCTATTCCTCCTCTCTGCCACTCCATTTAATTCACGAGTGTATCTTGTTGTGACATCTCTATTTCTACCTTTGTCTTGTAAGAATGAGTCAAATTCATGTGAGAAGTACTCACCACCTCCATCAAATCTAATCCTCTTCAAGATTCTACATGTTTGGTTCTCAGCCAATGCCAAATACTTTTTGAAACAAGTAAATACTTCATCTTTATGCTTCGTGAAGTAAAGAATTGTCCATCTAATATAATGATCTATAAATGAAACATAGTACCTTGAACCTCAGATTGATGGCTCTCTGCTCAGACCCCACACATCAGTGTGCACAAGCTCCAAGTAGTCTTCATACATGTACCCTTTTATGTTGAATGGTTGCCTATGAGCTTTGCCAAATTGGCATGCTCCACATTTGTAAATCATGTGTTTTTTGGACACATTTGGAATTCCAAGCACACTTTGATCCCTACATATTTGCTTTAGTGTTCTTTCACCTATATGACCTAGCCTTTTATGCCATATCTCTAGTTCAGATAGGGTTTGATCCTTGTAATTGAAATGTGCAATATTTTTGGTATCTTCAACTTCAAATGTAAAGAATCTACTAGATTTCTCAGCTTTTGCAATCCTCTTGAAGCCTTGTTGAGCGTCTTCCACATATGCTACATGCCTTGTGAATCTGACGTATAAGCCTTTCTCAACAATCTACCCAACACTCATTAGGTTTTCTGCTATGGTTGACACATATAAAACCTTACTTAAGAGGTTGATGTTACCATCAGAAGCCTTGACATTTCCAATTTTCTTAATAGAGTGTCTAGTATCATCACCTGTCTGAACTTCATGCTTTCCTTTAGTTTCTTCAAGATTAGATAGCAATGCTACATTTCTAGCGACATGATTGGAACAACCACAATCAATATAGAAAATGTATTCATCCTCTTTACCTTGCTTGGATGTCATGTTCATGATCAGTAATGAATCCTCTTGGTCTACTGTGTAGTTATTATAATCTCTTCTATCTCTGAAGCCTCCTTGGTAGTTGTTGTTGTAGCCTTGATTGTAGTTGTGATGGTAAGTACTTCCTCCATTGTTGAACATACCTCCCGATTGTCCATAACTTCCTATATGGAAGCCTCTTCCCCTCTGATTCCTTGTGTTCTTCAAGCATTTTTCTATGTTGTGCTTGGTTAGGCCACAGATATTCCAAGGTGAAGTGTTGTAGGATCTTCCCTTGCCTTGATTTCCTCCTCTACCCCTTCCTCTAGTACCTCTTCCTCTTCCTGTGAAGTTCACTTGAGAGGTGCTAGCCTGTTCTTCATTCTTTTTGCATTTACCTTTATCCTTACTTTTATTTCTATTTGTATAAAGGGCATAAGATTGATTACCTCTAGAATTGTCTCCATATAAAGGTCCATTGCTATGGTGAAGGACTCCCATTATCATCAGCTTTGATGCCATTTATGATCTGCCTTACCATATGTTCTTCTTCTATCTCTTCTCCAATGCTTGCAAGCTAGTCAGCCACATCCTTCATCTTCGTCACATAGTCAGCTACACTTTGCTTTGGTTTCTTTTTTAAGGTTGTAAAATCTATCCATAGTTGGTGCTTCCTAGCCCTTGTATTTGATGAGAAAAAGGTCTTTGAAAAATCTCGTAGCTATGTGTGCCTCATTGAGAGCCTTCTCCTTGATCATTTGTCGAACTTGAGTAGCTCACATCATAGCTCACTGAGTTCATCATCATTGAGCATCATTACAATGCCAATGACTTTGTACAATCATGTTCTATAAGACATATAGCTCATTGAACATATCTGCCTACTTCTTTGCTATGACTACTCAAAACAATGAACTTTGTCTGGTCATATCTCAGTGAATACTCAACCATTTTTCATAATCTTTGGCTTTTTGGAACCAGCTTTAAGTCTACTTTGTGTTGCCAAAAATTGAGGGCATTTCCTTCAGGCATCTCGGAGAAATCTTCTTCAAAGTGCATCTACTGGTTAATCCCTAAGAAGTCAAGGGTAAGATCTAATTTGCTAAATTAATTCCTCAGAGCATAGTTGATCATTTTACATGATTCCACTTGCAACCATTAGATATCTAAGCTAATTGAATTCCCCAAAAGGAATTTTGTCGATTGTTACTATATTGTGAGCTCTGAGCAAAAAGATCAGCAAGTGTATGGACTAAAATAGAAGGTTTTCCAACACTAGTTATTCTTAAACTAGTCTATTTTGGATTAGTTGTTTTAAGCATTAACTCCAAAGTACATAGGTACTTTCTTGGTGTCATTTGCAAGATAAAAGGGCCTAATTCATAACTATGAAGTGCATCAAGGCTGGTACAAAGCAGGTTTTAGCAGTACCACCTCACTTCCTTGAGGTATCCATCCATCTCTTCCAGCACCAATGGCCTTTTTGCATGGAGGAAAATCACATAAGGAAAATTTACCATTCTTCATAATAGCATCATATTCTCATTGCATAGCAGCCATTTATTTTTTTGAATTTTGTGCTTCATCAAAAGAAAGAGGCTCATTCTCATCACAGATATTAGAGGCAGCCATTGCATACCAATTTGATGCAAAAGAAGCACTACAAGATCCTAAACGAGTACAATATCACAAAGGTGCATCTAATTTGCTATCTCGCAAAGTTTGCACCATCCATATAGGCATAGTTTTTTCCTCCTCTATATCAGCCTTCTCATCAATAAGTGCATCATGTAAATCTACGTAAGAAATAAAATGATCTACATCATCATGTGGAACCTGTAAAGGCTAAGAAATCGCCTCATTTGGACCTGCAATAGACTTTCCACCTCAAAAAAGAGGCAACAAAGTGTCATACACATCTTTGGAGCTAAATGATGTCTCCTTAATACATGAAAGTAATGGTTAAATTGCATCTTCCACAAAAACAACATCCCAACTAACCAAAATATAATTCTTGTGTGGATGATACAATTGATAGCCTTTGCTTTCCGAACCGTACCCAACAAGAGTACATTTCACTACTTTATCATCCAATTTCTTGTGTTGTTGTTTAGGCACTAATGCATATGCAAGATAACCAAAGACATGCAAATGAGCAATAGATGGCTTGCGACCATGCCAAGCCTCATATGAAGTGATTGATTATAGTGCTTTAGTGGGACACTTGTTAAGTATATATGATGCACACATAAGAGCCTCAAGCTAGAAGCTATGTGGTAAAGCCTAACTTTTGACCATACACCTTGCCATCTCCATGAGTGACATGTTGTTTCTTTTAGCAACTCAATTCTATTGAGGTATATTTGACATTGTACACTGATGTACAAAGTCAGAAGAAAATGATTAAATATCCCATGTTCAATCATAAATACATTAAAGTGAGAAGACATATATTCCCCTATTGATCGAAACAAAGGGTGCAGATTTTACATGCTAATAGATTTACTGTTTGAAGCACCTAAAGAATTTGGAATTTGCTTTGAATGGATACACCCATGCACGCCTGGAAAAATCATCAATGAAATTCATGAAGTAAAGGTAGTTCCCAAAAGAAGGTGTTTGCATAGGACGATAGACATCAATATGAACAAGCTGAAAATTTTGAGTAGCTCAAACTGATCCATCTTTTGGGAAGGAAGAACACTATATTTTGCCCAAAATACAACCTTCAAAAACATGTTTACAAGATGCCTCAAGTTTGCATAGAGAGGACACCATTTCATATTTCTACAAGTGCAATAGACAGACAAAATTCAAATGAACAAAGCATACATGCCAAAGCTTTGAATCTCAGATAGCCTGAGAATCTTGAATTGCACATGCTAAATCTATAATAGATTTTGCATATTCTATGAACTCATACAACCCACGATATCAAATGCCAAAAGCAATAGTAACATCACCATTAGAAAGATCATGGTGTACATCTATCATCAATGAATTTGACAACCAAGCCAATCTTGGTTAATGATGAAACTAACAAGAGATTTTTCTTGATTGCTAGCACATACAAAGCATCTGACAATGTGAAAGAACTACCATCAACATTATTCAAAACAATCTTACCAACTCCCATTACATGATATGAGGAGTTGTTTGCACATGTGAGAGTATTCCCTGTAGGGGCACAGTCAAGTGAACTGAACAAATTGCATTGTGAGGTAATATGTTTGGTTGATCCACTTTTTATAGCCAATTTTAGCAATTGTTTATGACATGATTTGCCTTACAGTATTTGCAAAACTATTTTTGCTTTTTTTTTCTTCTCATCTCTGTATTCCTTCTTTGATTGTGCAGCATTAGCAAATTTCTACTTGCTGGTAGATGAGCTCCATTTTCCCTTGTCCTTCTAACTAGATAAGAAAGCTTGATCTGTAACATGCATAATAGAAGTGCTCTACTTGGATTGATCTTCCTACAATAAAACAGAGACTAACTCCTCAAATGTTACGGCATTTGGATTGTTTTTCATCATCAATCGAAGAGTAGAAGCAAAACTATGATATGAATCTGGAAGATTATTAAGAATAGTTTGCACAAGTGAACTATCTAGTAAAACTTCATCAAAAGAAATCAACTACTCCTTCAAATATTTGATCTTGTCAAAAGATTGTCCATAGAAACGCCTTCATTAATATGCTCACTCTCCAGCTGTTTTCAGAGGTAAGCAACACGAGCCTCATTTCTTGCCTATTATAAAGTGGTAAGTGTATCCCAAGCATCCTTCGCTACTTTGCAAGAGTGAATGTGAGAGATAATGGCACATTTGACAAACAAAGCTATCAATGCATGTGTCTGAGCATCTCTATCATCCCATCAAAATTGTTCTGCAGGAACTACAAAATGAACAAGGTAGGTGTAGTAGGGCATTTTTCAATACCTTGGACATATTCCAAAACCCTTTTGCTACCAATACATGATGCATCATATATGCCCATAGTGGGTAATCAATACCAATCAACTTGTCCCCAACAACTAACATATAGAATACATCATTGCTTTTAGCCACGACCATTGGCCAAAATACCCTGATGCAAAAAAATGACTGTATCTCAAAAAGTTGAACAAAATTACCCTGTTGAGCTCTACTAAACCTGTAGTAGACTTTGAGGTGCTTATACAAGCGAACTAAGACACATATATATATATATATATATATATATATATATATATATATATATATATATATATATATATATATATATATATATATATATATATATATATATATATATGTGTGTATGTTTGTCACAAAAGGAAAAAATTGCTTACACAAGCACTACAATAGTGTGTTCAAAGGCTGAAACGACCTCATATCAAAATTTTGACACCACAGAACAAAGCTGTTTTGAACTCCTAATTGCCTTGAGTATACTCACCAATTTTCATGTGATTTTGAGATTGTGATTGGAGGGGTGTTGACGATGCCCTAGATGAAGCGGAAACTTGCTCTGATAATAATTGTGGGATTTTGATGTATGTGGAAGCACACAAATAGCACAAGGAAGAAGAACAAACTTGAAGCACAACACACAATGAATTACCAAGTGAATGTACAAGAATAAGTCACCCCATAGGATTATAGGTGTATATATAAGTCGAGGGAAAGAAACCTTTTAAAGAGGGAAAAAGATGCCCTCATGATCCTAAGTGTGTCCACACACATCGCTACCAAAATATATCAACACTGAGTAGGTAGCTCTGGGATAGGACATCTCTCAGTGTAATGCCTAAACCTATATCATGCTAACCTGACAGTTACCTGGGGTGCCTATTTGAAACTATGAATCAAAGAGGAAACCATGTTAGGGCTATATTTTTCAAGGCCATCCCAAAAGCCTCATGTTTGTTGATATATTTAGGTAGTGATGTGTGTGAACACTCTAGGACCGCCGGGGCACTTTTTTCCCTCTTTAGGAGGTTTTTTTCCCCCGGCTTGTATATATGCCTATTGCCCTAATGGGCTACTTATCTTTGTACATTCTCTAGTAATACAATTCAGTCTTGTGTGTTGTGCTCCAAGCTTCTTCTTCTTCCTTGTGCTGTTCGCGTGCTTTCGCAGACGTCTAACTCCAACAATTGGTATCAGAGCAGGTCGTTGCTTCTTCTAGGGCGCCGTTTGCAGTCTCAGATTCGCACAAAATTTGGTGAGCATACTCAGGGTGTTTCGGAGATCAAAACAGCTTCGCTATGTGGTGCCGAAATTGCGATCTGAGCTCGTTTTGGCCTCCGAACGCACTATCGCAGTGCTTGTGCAGGCTATTTTGTCCTTTTGTGCCAAAGGTATATACCAGTTTTTGTTCGCCAGTTTAAGCATCTCAAAGTCTGCTACAGGTCTAGCAGAACTCGTCTGGGCAGTTCTGTTCAACTTTTTGAGATACAGTCAATTTTCTGCATCAAGGTATTTTAGTCACCGGCCATGGCTGAAAGCAGTGATGTATTCCGTATGTTGGCTGTTGAGGATAAGTTGGATGGTACCAACTACCCATTATGGGCTTATATGATGCGACATGTACTGGTTGCAAAATGATTGTGGAACATTGTGCAGGGTGTTGAAAGACGTCCTGTTACACCTGTAACGACATGTACTGCAAATACAGGTGTTGGAGCTGATGAAGATGGTGTCGAAGATGATATTCCGCAGATTCCTGTTCGTGCTGCTGTTTCTGTTGCACCTACTGCAGAGCAGATTCGTTGGGATGGCAGAGATGCCCAGGCACATGCATTGATAGCTTTGTCTGTCAAACGTGCCATTATTCCTCACATTCGCTCTTGCAGAATAGCAAAGGATGCTTGGGATACACTTACCACTTTGTACCAGGCCAGGAATGAGGCTCGTGTTGCTTACCTCCAAAAACAGTTGGAGAGTGAGCACATGAATGAAGGTGATTCGATGGACAGTTTTCTTACAAAGATCAAAGACCTGAAGGAACAATTGATTTCTGCTGATGAGGTTATACCAGATAGCTCACTTGTGCAGACCGTTCTGAATGGCCTTCCTGATTCATATCAGAGTTTTGCCTCTACTCTTCGATTGATGATGAAAGGCAATCCGAATGCCTTGTCATTTGAGGAATTAGTCTCTGTTCTGTTGCAGGAAGATCAGTCCAGGCAGAACAGGTCCATTATGCGTGTTGCAGATCAAGCTTTCCTGGCTAGTCAGAAGGGCAAAGGAAAATGGAGCTCTTCTACTAGTAAGCAGAAATCTGCAAATGCTGCACAATCGAAGAACCAGGATAAAGATGAGAAGAAATCAGAAAAGCAGAAATTGTTCTGCAAGTACTATAAAGGAAATGATCATATTATAAAGAACTGTCCAAAACTGGCTGCTAAAGAGGCAAAGAAGAAAGAGGCTTGAATGGTTGTTGCAGAGGCCTCTAAACCAAAAACAGAGTCTGCAAATCTTGTGCAGGAAGAAGAATGGGCGTTTACTACTGTCTGCAGTTTTGACCCATCTTCTCATGATCAGTGCATGTCTGCAGTAGACTCAGATGTTTGGTACTTTGACAGTGGGGCGACCAAACATATTACCTCGCAGCGCAATTTCTTCTCTTCACTCGAGCCTGCCCCTACAGGGAATACTGTCACATGCGCCAATAACTCCTCTTATCCTGTTATGGGAGTTGGTAAGATCATTCTGACTACTGTTGATGGTAGTTCTTTCACTTTGTCAGATGCTTTATTTGTGCCAGGGATCAAAAAGAACCTGTTATCAGTTTCTGCATTAGCCAAGATTGGCTTGGTTGTGAAATTCGTTGATGACAGGTGTACAGTCCATGATCTCTCAAATGGCGATGTGATTATTGCTTCTGGCATTTTATGTCGTGGGCTGTATAAGCTCACAGACTATGAAAGATCTGTGAATGATTCGGCATGTGCAGTTCATGATTCTCAGGCTATGTCAGATGCAAAGCTTTGGCATGCACGCTTTGGTCATCTGAATTTTGCTAGTTTGTTACGCCTGCAGAAATATGAAATGGTGTCCTCTTTGCCCAAACTTGAGGCACCTGGAAAACATGTTTGTGAAGGCTGTATTTTGGGCAAAATGCAGCGTTCTTCCTTTCCAAAAGATGGTTCAGTTCGGGCTATGCAGAAATTGTAGCTTGTACATAGTGATGTATGTGGTCCTATGCAGACACCCTCTTTTGGAAATTACCTTTACTTCGTGACTTTCATTGATGATTTTTCCAGGCATGCATGGGTATATCCACTCAAAGCAAAGTCCGAAGTGTTCATGTGCTTCAAACAGTTTTTGGTTTTGGCTGAAAATCTGTCAGCATGTAAAATGGGCACCCTCCGTTCTGATCGAGGGGGGGAATATATGTCTTCAGATTTTAATGCATTTCTGGCTGAACGTGGGATAAAACACCAGTGTACAGTGCCGTATACACCTCAACAGAATGGAGTTGTTGAACGAAAGAACAGGTCACTCATGGAGATGGCGAGGTGCATGGTCAAAAGTCAGGCTTTACCACATAGTTTCTGGCTTGAGGCTGTCATGTGTGCAGCATATGTACTGAACAGGTGTCCCACCAAAGAGTTGCAGTCTATCACTCCATATGAGGCTTGGCATGACCGCAAGCCATCTGTTGCTCATCTGCGTGTTTTTGGTTGTTTGGCATATGCATTAGTGCCTGAACAACATCGCAGAAAATTGGATGATAAGGCAGTAAAATGTATTTTTGTTGGGTACAGTTCTGAAAGTAAAGGCTATCGTCTGTATCATCCACAGACTAAACGCATTCTGGTTAGCCGTGATGTTGTCTTTGTGGAAGATGCTATTCAGCCATTGCTTTCATGTACTAAGGAGACATCTGTTAGCTCCAAAGACATGTATGATACTTTGATGCCTCTTTTTACAGGTGGACAGGCTAGCGCTGGTCCTAATGAGGCAACTTCTCAGCCTTTGCAGGTTTCATATGATGATGCAGATCATTCCATTTCTGATGCAGATTTACATGATGCACTTGTTGATGAGAGAGCTGATATTGAACAGGCAAAAACTATGCCAAAATGGCTGGTGCAGACTTTGCGTGACAGCAAATTAGATGCACCTTTGTCATATCGTACTCGTTCAGGCTCTCATAGTACCTCCTTTGCATCAGATTGCTATGCTATGGCTGCATCTAGTCTCTGTGATGAGAATGAGTCTGTTTCTTTTGATGAAGCACAAAATTCAGAAAATTGGATGGATGTTATGCAATCTGAATATGATGCTATAATGAAGAATGGTACATGGTCTTTATGTGACTTGCCTCCTGGTAAGAAGGCCATTGGCACTAAGTGGGTATACAAGCTGAAGCGTAAACCTGATGGTACAGTTGACAGGTATAAGGCTAGGCTTGTTGCAAAGGGTTATGCGCAGGAAAGAGGCATTGATTTTGATGAGACCTTTGCACCTACATGCCGTATGACTACTGTTCGGAGCATTTGTGCACTTGCAGCCCATCATGGTTGGAATGTACATCAATTGGACATTAAAACAGCATTTATGAATGGTGACTTGCATGAAGAAGTGTATGTTTTTCAGCCCCGTGGCTTTGTGCAGAAAGGGCATGAAAACCAGGTGTGCAGGTTAAAGAAGGCGTTATATGGTTTAAAGCAAGCACCACGTGCTTGGTATGAGAAAATACATGCCTATCTGATTGCACATGGTTTTGAGAATAATCCAACTGAAAGCACCTTATATGTTAAGCGTGCTAATGATGTGCTTTTGATCATTGTTGTCTATGTAGACGACATGCTGCTCACAGGTCCTCTTGAGAAGCATATTGCTGATTTCAAGGCTGATTTGCATGCCTCATTTAAGATGTCTGATTTGGGGCATTTGCATCACTATTTGGGCATTCAGTTTATGCAAGTTGATGGTGGAATGGCTTTGTGTCAAAACGAAATAAATTGACACATTATTGCAGCGTTTTGGCCTTGAAGACTGTAAGCCTATTGCCACTTCTATGGAGACAGGTTTACGATTGAGTCTTCATGATGCTGGAGATGCATTTGATGATGTTCTCTATCAGCAGGCTGTTGGATGCTTGATTTACTTGTGCATTACTCGGCCAGATATTCAGTTTGCTGTCTCACAGATGAGCAGGTTTATGCATTGCCCAAGAGTCACGCATTGGAAAGCGGTTAAGCGCATCTTTCGCTACTTGAGTGGTACTCGGCTACTTGGGTTGTTTTATCCCGAGGGGGGATCACTACCGCCAGATTTGCATGCTTTTTCTGACTCAGATTGGGCTGGTTGCTATGACACTCGTGTGTCCACCAGTGGTTTTTGCTTCATGCTTGGTAGCTCATGTATATCTTGGTTGAGCAAGAAGCAGCCTACTGTGGCCACTTCCAGTTGTGAGGCTGAGTATAGGGCAGCTTTCACAGCGACTGTTGAGTGTGTGTAACTCAGACGCCTTATGGCTGATTTGGGTGTTGGCCAGTCTTCTGCCACCACCATCTTCACTGACAGTCAGAGCGCATTGGCAGTTGCGAGGAACCCTGTGTTCCATGCTCACACTAAGCACATTGAGGTGCATTATCACTATGTCAGGGAGAGGTTCTCTGCTGGGGAGATCAGCTTGGCATATGTGCCCACGCAGGAGAACATTGCAGACCTTTTCACGAAGGCTCTGCCTAGGGAGAAGTTTGAAGCTTTCCGCAAAGCTTTGGGCTTACTTCCTTTTGTGGAGTGATTTCCACATAGCTCGGCACTTCCTTATACATGAGTGCCAGCTCCTTGTTCACCGCATCACTCCCAGGGGGGATTTGTTGATATATTTAGGTAGTGATGTGTGTGAACACTCTAGGACCGCCGGGGCACTTTTTTCCCTCTTTAGGAGGTTTTTTTTCCCCCGGCTTGTATATACGCCTATTGCCCTAATGGGCTACTTATCTTTGTACATTCTCTAGTAATACAATTCAGTCTTGTGTGTTGTGCTCCAAGCTTCTTCTTCTTCTTCCTTGTGCTGTTCGCGTGCTTCCGCAGACGTCTAACTCCAACAATGTTAAGTGAACAAGTCATCCTCTTGTTCCGCTCTCAACACTTGCTTAAATTTAGCTACATGATCATAGGGATCTCCCAAGCCATCAAAGAAATTGTTCATGGCTTTCACTACCTAAGTGGTTCTCAAGATTCTAGGATTCTCTCTTGGTCTAGGTAGAGGAAAATCCTCCATATCTCTTTGGTTCCGATGTCCGCTAGCTCTTTCTTGTTTTGTTCTATCTATGTATAGTTCTGATCTTTCTCATCATAATGTGCACAAAACTCACTTTGGGTCATTCCTTAGATTTCTCTTTTTGTGCTCCCAAGACATGGGAAGATCCTGCTCCATTTTGACTCTGAGGAGTAGTAGGTTTGTACAAGTGGAAAATATTTTCACCTTTCTAAGTGTGGAGGGGTCTACAATGCTTCACGACAACTATATCCTCTCTAAAGTTTTGTCCAAATAGATGATCTTTCCTAGAACATCAAGTTCCTTGAACCCATAGATGATGATTATCTACATCACTAGGTTTATCTGGTTTGAACCTCCAAAAGGCTTCTTTAGTCTCTTTGTTAACGAGAAGTTCTATGCTTATGTTGTTTTGAGGGATCCATTTAGGTGTTACAATCCTATTCAAGGCTGATTTACCCCTAGGGGTTCTAGGTTCTTGTTCTTTGTTCTCATTCTCAAGATCTCCAATTTTCGACTCAGGTATCACCGATCCAAATTCATCCATCCTATCTTTTAATTTGATGACCATATACATGGTACCTTTCTTATCTATGTATGACCCTTCTTTGAATTTGACCATGGGGTGATCAATTCCAAAGGTGTGTTTTAGATTTCTAAGTTGGATAATCAATCTCCTTAAGCCATCCTCATAGATGCGATTACCTAAGCAGTTGGTTTGAATGTATTCAAGCAGAGTCTTATTGGGTCCTTTTGGGGTCTCTAGGTAAGCGAACCTCAAACTACCTGTAGGTCTTTCCATGCTAAAAGACATCTCTTAGTCACCGGTGTTTGAGCTTACTATGTAGGGATACTCACTCAACTATTGAGCCCAAGATCTAGCCATAATATTGACACTAGCTTTAGAGGATCTAAGGCTTTATCGATCAACCTTTCCTATGTGTATCCTTGATGCAAGGTTCATGAATTTGATCACTTACCCTTCCATTAAGTTTATAGTACAAACATGTTACAATTTCCTTTTGTGTATCAATTACTTGTTCTTTTTAATTTTCATTGGTGAATATGGATCTTGTTTTTAATATCACGTCGTCAAGAGTAACTTTGGTTTTCATTTTCTCATTTGATCACTTGATTATATTTGTTCATCTATGGTTTTTGCATTTTTATTATAGTTATAAATCTTGATTTGAAGTAATTAGGGTTTCTTGAACTTAGTTCATTCCTATCATCACCCTAATTAATGAACTCCACCTATGCACAATTACCTTAAGCTCGATTTGATTGAGTAATTTTCCAACCTCTATTCACATGATTTGGACTTGCTCTCATGCTCAAGATGCTCAGCCAAGGGTTGCTCTGCAATTTGGACCTTGCCTTGCTTCTAGACACACTCAATTAGCTTCAAAAGCCCTAAAAAAATTACCAAATTACCTCAAAACAAACCAAAAATCAGTTTGCAAATAAAAATTTTGAATTGGCTATCGGTAATTAGCTTCTAGATTAGATGTGTACAAAAGATTTCCTGATCCACATGATCAGGATGAGAGAAACCAAAGAAAGACTTGATGCTAACTTCTGAAGATGACTCTCTACCCATCTATCTCATAGACACTTGTTTTCTAATGACTCTCTTATGTATTTCTTTACATCATTGACTTATATATATATGATTCTAGACTCATCCCACGTCCATTACATTATTCCTTATCATCCTAAGGATCATCTATATCCATTTTACAAGAATTCTCAACTAATAGTGTACATATGTGTACAAGCTATATTTCTGAGATCTCTTCACTCTCTTCAATGACTTCTTTGACTTCATTCTGATCCTTGACTTGCTTCATGAAGTATTTTGATGGCGATGCACCACAGTGCACTCTCCTTCTTGAGAGCTCAATGACAATATGCTCGGAGTAGAAAACCGAGCTCTTGAGGCCACACATAGTACTCCGCATAGAGGCTATAGAATATGCAGAAAACAAAGTACACAGGGAGCACGAAGACAGACTTCTAAGGTCTTACAAATGTGATCGAACTTACAGTCTGTGATTGACCAGGCCACTATATGTTTTATCAAAGAACATATACAAAGAAGTGTCCAGTGGCCATTTGGCCTTTCACATGGACACTAACAGTAACAATCTCCCACTAAAGGCCAATATGGCCAGAGTAACTATGGGAGAAAAATAAAGAATGATAAAGAATACCTGAGTGTAAGTATACAAACTATACCTCCCACCTGATGGGCATGTTACACAGTATACAAGTGACTGCATAAGATCAAGAATCAAGTAACCCCCATCAAGTGACAACATTGTCGAAAGCTATCCTATGGTAGAGCTTTAGTCAAAGCATCTACAACATTATCTCGAGTGTGAAACTTCTCAAGAATAATGCCCTCAGTGGCTAAGCAATCTCTAATGAAGTGATACCTCACCTCAATGTGCTTGGTCTTTGCATGATAGACCGGATTCTTAGCCAAAGCAATGGCACTCTGACTATCACTGAGCAAGTGAGGTACATAATGAGGTAAACCCATATCACAAGCAAGATGAGAAAGCCACAATGCTTCCTTACATGCCTCACTTGCTGCAACATACTCTACTTATATGGTGGAAACAGCTGTACATTCTTGAAGACAAGATCTCCAAGAGATAGCACCTCCAGCAAAATGAAAAATGTACCTTGATGTAGACTTACGATTGTCTACACAACCAGCATAGTCAGAATCTGTGTAACCATTAATGGATGATTTCCCTCTACCTAAGCATAGACACTTGTCCTTAGTGCCACTCAGATATCTCAAAATCAACTTGATCGCTTCCCAATATTTCTTGCCAGGATTAAACATATATCTGCTCACAACTCCCACTGCAAATGCAATGTCTGGTCTCGTAGCTACCATAGCATACATGAGACTACCAACAGCAGATTTATAGGGAATTTTGGTCATGAATTCCTTTTCCTCATCTGATTTGGGGCAATAATCCTTGCTCAATTTCACATATGTGGGTAAAGGTGTACTCAATGCCTTTCCACCCTGCATATTGAACCGGTGAAGTACTTTGGATATGTACTCACTTTGAGACAAGTATATGCATCTTTTACTCCTATCACGAGTAATGCTCATGCCAAGAATATGTTTGGCATCCCCCAAATCCTTCATATCAAATATCTTACTCAACTTCTTTTTGAGAATTGACAAATCATAAGAGGACTTCCTAGCAATCAACATATCATCGACGTAAAGTATCAAGCATATCAAGCTTCCATCAGAGCATCTCTTTGTGTAGAGACAATGATCCTCATTGCTTCGAGAATAGCCTTGGGACTTCATAAAAGCATCAAACTTTTGGTACCATTGCCTAGGAGACTGTTTTAGTCCATACAAGCTCTTCTTGAGCTTACAAACTAGACTTTCCTTGCCAGGAACTACATAACCCTCTGGTTGTTCCATATAGATCTCATCTATAAGATCTCCATGCAAGAAAGCTGTTTTCACATCCATTTGGACTATCTCTAAGTCCTCCATTGCAACGAATCCAAGCAACATGCACAAAGTAGTCATCTTGACCATTGGAGAGAAGATTTCCTCAAAATCAACACCAGGTTGTTGCTTAAAACCCTTTGCAACAAGTCGTGCTTTATATTTTGGAGAAGCACTATCTGATGTGAATTTTAGCTTATATACCCATTTAAATGGTAGAGCTTTCCTGCCCTTTGGCAAAGTTACTAAGTCCCAAGTACCATTCTTGTGAATAGAATCCAACTCACTCTTCATGGCACGCTCCCACTTGACATGATCCTCTGTCTGCATAGCCTCTTTGTAGCAAGAAGGCTCACCAGCATCTGTTAGCATAACAAAATCTAAACATGGAACATATCTATTAGGTGGATATGAGACACGTGCAAAACGTCTCAATGGTTGCTGAAGAGGAACATGTGCAGACTGATCTGAATGGACATTCTCTTGAACATCCCTATGTGCAGCATTTTTATGCATGCTAACCGAAGGACTAGTATCCTCAAACACCACTCTTCTCACTTCAACCTCCTTAATGGGTTGTTTATGCATCTTAGACTCATTAAAAATGACATCACTACTTCTGATCACTGACCGTGTTTCAGGATCCCATAAGCGATATCCAAATTGTCCTTCTCGGCCATATCCAAGAAAAATGCATTTCTTTGACTTATGGTCCAACTTTTGTCTAAGATTCTTGGGTATATGAACATATGCTTCACACCCAAAAACTCAAAGATGATCATAATATGGTGGTTTCCCTGTCCATAACTCTTGTGCCACTTTCAGACCTTTGGCAATACTAAGTGAAAGGTTAATCACATGAACTGCAGTCAATACTGCTTCTGCCCAAAAACCTTGTGAGAGGTTTGCATGATGCAACATAGAGACTACTCTATCTTGAATAGTTCTATTCATCCTCTCAGCTACACCATTCTGTACTGGGGTATAAGGAGCTGTAAACTCTCTACAAATCCCTCTAGACTGACAGAAAAGTCTGAATTCATGTGAGGTATACTCACCCCCATTATCTGAACGTAAAGCCTTAAGCTTAGTTCCTTTTTTAGTCTCAACTCAAGCAAACCATTTTCTGAAAGTAGGGAATACATCATCCTTTGATTTGATAGGATACACCTAGACTTGTCTAGTAGCATCATCTATGAAAGTGACAAAGTAAAGAGAACCACCTAAGGACCTAGTGGGCATAGGACCGCACACATCTGTATGAACGAGATCTAAAGGCTGAATTGAAGAGTCAATGTGCGTTCTATGCACATTTCTGGTTTGCTTTCCATATTGACAATGCTCACAAAATCAAAAATTAGAGAAAGATAACACAGGTAAGTAGCCAGAACGAGAAAGATTTTCCATTCCACTACGAGATATATGGCCCAAACGACCATGCCAAATACAAGCCATAGGTTGTTTAGTAACAGCTAACAAGTGTTCTTTCTGTGATACAAATAAAGGATAAAGTGAGCCAACTTTGCTTCCTTTTGCAATAACCATATTGCCCTTTGATATACGAAAAGACTGAGCATAGAAGACCACCTTGTAACCAAGGTCATCAAGTTGACCAACTGACATCAAATTGTGTGATAACTGAGGTACATGGCGTACACTATGCATAGTAAATTTTGAACCATCAATGAACTGCACAACCGGTGTGGTATCACATGGAAAGAAGCACCAAAATCTAGCCGCCAGGTGTGGGAAAGAGAATCAGCCATAAGTGCCTCAGATGGCACAGTACTATCAAGTGTCAACACATCAGCATCATCAAAAATAGCATTAATTTCTTCAATCTTCACAGTCGAAGTAGATGGTGCAGGTAACTGTTTAACATGCCCATCAACATTCTATCCTTCACCTTTAGCATTCTTTAATGCATAACAGTCTTTCTTCATGTGTCCTTTCTTATGACAATAATGGCATTTGATATCCCTCTTCCTTGATTTACTTCTACTCTTATTCCGTTGACCATTCTTTTCCTTGTTCTTGCTCTTGCCACGTTGTAGATTCTTTCCTTGGTAAGAATCACGAACATTATATGCATCTCCACTCTGAGTGCCAACCATAGATTTTCTACGAATCTCCTCACTCAAGAGTGCTCCACATATGTCATCATAGACGAGTTTACCACGAGGTGCACTGTTGTTAATAGCTGTGCAAAACATATCCATGATGATGGTAGGGTGCATAACAACAATACTACTTTCATTTCATTATCCATATCCATTTTCTGAGCCTGTAACTGGGAGAATATAGCATCAAACTCATTTAGATGAGCAGCAACACTATCTGTGTCCTTCATACGAAGGTCATATAATTTTCTCATCAGATACACTTTATTTGATGCCGTCTCTTTTTCATATGTATTGCATAACTTCTTCCAAAGCTCCTTTGCACCACAGTCTAATACTGTAAAGTAAACATTATCTGCTTGGTGCAAGCGAATGGTAGACCTGGCCATTTCATCTAACTCATCCCAATCATCTTCATCCATGTCAGCAGGCTTCTTTGAAATCCCATTTAGTGGCTTCCATTGCCTCCTTTGAATCAACACATCTTTAATATGATTCTTCCATAGAGCAAAGTTTGTGCCATCAAATTTTTGGATCTCAAAATGGTCTTTGCCCTGCAAGTTATAGCTCCTCCTCGGAACACTAGCACTAGACCCTGATCCATCGGATGTGCCTGAGACCTCTGATGCCATGATGGTAGAGAACTGAATAGAATGATAATGGAGCTAGAAGACTCCAAACACCAACAAATAAGTGTATCAAGGAGTAAATCGACCACTGTATAGTTGAATAAACCAGAAATTTGGAAAAATTTTGCCAGAGTATCCTCTGCAAAATTATCATATGACCAATGTCAAAGTATCATAAAATTGCAAGTACTGACATGTCTACCTGCATAGTGAATCACTGACTCCACTGCATATAATCAGTTACCCAATAAAAGCCAACTAGGCTTATCGAGCACCTATGAACAACTATCATACATCTCTTATGGTGAGGTTGGGTAAGTCTTCCACCTGCATCACCGAAGAGACCCCGACATCTGGATGTCTCCTAGTTAAGAAAACCTCACCAAATCCCTCTTTATCAAACGTAAAAGGCTTTATGCAAAGAACGTAACCGCTATATCAATGACCACATGGACGTACATAAGCGGTATCCACAGAAGCATACATGGTGTGTATGTGCTCAATATATGCAGTAAAATGACACTAAAAGGCTGAATGCACAGCCCAAAAAACTAGCCAATAACACCTGCAAGTGTCTGTCAACTCTGATGTTTTAGGCTTAAAAAACCTGCATAAATTTGCAGCGACTGCTCCCACCAAAACTGAAAAGCTCTCGAGAAACCTGTAGTTTTACGAGTGTGGCTGAAAATACAGCCCCAAAGGTTGATATTTATTGTCTGAGAAGTACAAAGAACACTCTTCTTGATGTTCTTGGACCTGTGTGAAGAGAAATATGTGCAAAAGTACTCCAAAATGGCTCCAAAAACACCCCAAATTTGCTTCAGAAATAGGCTTTAAAAAGCAAAAAATGAAGCTTTGAGGGACCAAAACTTGTTCAAGGTAATGTCAACCTTAGTCTTTCCCCTTCTTCAGACACCACAAGAGTGTAGCTTAGTGGCAAGAGATTGCCACGGTTAAGCGAGCTCTCGGGGAACAGTACTGGGATGGGTGACCTCCCGGGAAGTACCGAGAACCTCTATATTCCTTGATCGTTGAGGTCCTCCCTCGCGCGCAGCCAATGGCGCCAACGGTGACTTTGGTGACTCGGATGACAAGGTATGCCAAGGTCTATGCCTTGGTCGCTGCCTTACTCGTAAGCCTTGGAGAAAGCCTTGGGAGCTTCTGCCTCGAACTGCTCTGATACTAATGAAGTATTTTGACGGCGATGCCCCACAGTGCGCTCTCCTTCTCGAGAGCTCAACGACAATATGCTCGGAGTAGAAAACCGAGCTCCTGAGGCCGCACACAGTACTCCACACAGAGGCTGTAGAATACGCAAAAAACAAAGTACACGAGGAGCACGAAGACAGACTTCTTAGGTCTTACAAATGCAGTCGAACTTACAATCTGTGACTGACCAGGCCACTATATGTTTTATTAAAGAACATATACAAAGAAGTGTCCGGTGGCCATTTGGCCTTTCACTTGGACACTAACGGTAACACTTCAAGCCTTTTATAATCATCAATTTAGGATTGCTTTGTTCCAACAGCTCCCTCTCAATCACTAATTGTGATTATTCCATTCTTCTTTATTCCTGCCATCTCTTTGAACTTCTGTAGCTCAGGTCCATCTAAGCTTTTGGTCAACATATCTACAACTTGCTCTTTTGTTGGAGTATACAATACTTCAATCTCTTTATCAAGTACCTTTTCTCTCAAGAAATGATACTGAATCTCTATGTATTTAGTCCTGGCATGAAAAACAGGATTAGCTGCCAAATATAATGAACTCATATTGTCTCCAAAAATAATTGGAGTACTCTGATCAGTTCCAAAGCTCTTCAACAAGGTCTTTAACCATATCACTTCTTTTGCAGCCTCTACCATTCCTTTATACTCAACTTCTGTGGATGACAACGCAACTGTATGTTGCTTCTTTGAGCACCAAAAAACCAACTTATCTCCAATATAACAGAGATAACCATGAGTGGACCTTCTATCATCTGAAACACCTACCCAATCTGCATCACTAAACACTTTGATTCTTGTGTCAGAAGTAAAACCATAATATAAACCTTCACTCAGAGTTCCCTTGATATATCTGAGTACCCTTTGAGCTGCAATCCAATGAGTCTTCTTTGGACAATGCATAAATTGTGATAACACACCTACTACATATGATAAGTCTGGTCTTGTCAAGGTAGCATAGATTAGACTACCTACCAAACTCTGATATTTCTTCATGTCATTAAATTCTTCACCTCCATATCTGCTCAATTTATGATTTACCTCCAATGGTGTGGTTGAAGACTTGCAATCTTCCATGTTGAACTTGACTAGAAGATTCTTCAAGTATCTCTCTTGTGTAACATATACTCCATGTTGAGTATATACAATATGCATTCCTAAGAAGTAAGATAAGTTTCCCAAATCACTTATCTTAAACTCCTTCTCTATTTGTTTCTTAAGCTCCTTGATTCCTTGAGCATCTGTACCTATGACAATAATATCATCAACATAAATACACATGTATATATACCCATTTTCACTTGCTTTCACTAGCAAGCTACTATCTGCCTTTGAAGCTTGATATCCACATTCATTCAAGAACTTAACAAGCGTGTAATTCCATGCTCTTGGAGCCTGCTTTAAACCATACAAAGCTCTCTTGAGCTTACACACATAATCTGATCCAATTGAATCCATGAAACCCTCTAGTTGCTCCATGTATACTTCACCTGCAATATATCCATTCAGAAATGCATTCTTCACATCTAATTGTGACAACTTCCATCCTTTACAAGCAGCAATAGCAATTAGAGATCTAATTGCACACATCTTGGCAACTGGACTAAAGGTTTCATCATAGTCTATCCCATAAGTTTGGGCATAACCTTTAACCACAAGTCTAGCCTTGTATCTAGACACTTTTCCATCTGCAAATCTCTTTGTCTTATACCCCCTTACATCCAATCACCTTCTAGTTCTTTGGTCTTGGCACCAATTCTCATGTTTCATTCTCAAGTAGAGCATCATACTCTTCTTGCATTGCCTTCTCCCAATTTTGTTTACCTTTAACTTCTTCATATGTGATTGGATCTTCTTCTATCTTCACAATGTAAGCATAATCTTTTGTTGTTAAGAAAGATGTATCATAGCTATACCTGATAGGTTCTTTTCTTTATCTCAAAGATCTTCTGACCTCTGCACTTCTTTAAGTCTCAACCACATTTGATTTTGGATCAAATCTTGGCCCATCTTCAACATTGTCTTGCAATTTACTTTTACAATCAACATCATCAATAGCTTCTTCATACACCCTTACTTTTGTCTTCCCTTTCCTTTGTATTTCTTCAACATCTGCATAATCATTTGTTAACCCTGTATACCATGTGCTTTTTTCATCAAATGTAACATCTTTTGTAACAAGAAATTGCTTTGTAGATGGACTCCACAATCTGTAACCCATATGTCTATCATCATACCCAATAAACACATACTTCTCTACTTTGGGTTCTAGCTTATGTCTTAATTGTGAAGGAACATAAGCATATGCTAAACATCCAAATACCTTACAATGATCAAGAGTAGTTTTCTTACCCCAGCATGCTTCATAAGGTGTTCTCCCATCCAAAGATTTACAAGGTAACCTATTCACAAGATATGTTGCAGTGTTGATAGCTTATGCCCATAAGTAATTTGGACAGTTCTTCTCTTTCATCATTGATCTTGCAAACTCCACAAGAGTTCTATTTCTTCTTTCTACAACTCCATTTTTTTGAGGGGAGTACCTACAAGTTACTTCTCTTTTTATACCTGCATTCCACAAATAATCATCAAAATCTTTAGAAAAATACTCTCCCCCTCCATCTGATCTCAACCTTTTGAGCTTTTGTCTTGTAATCCTTTCTGCATAAGCATGATAATGTTTGAATGTCTTGAACACTTCTAATTTATCCTTGATTACATAAAGAGTAATCCATTTGGTTGCATCATCAACAAACAATACATAATATCTGGATCCATTTATGTTATAGTCCCTTGAAGGATCCCACACATGTGTATGAACCAACTCAAGCATGTTTGAGTACTTGTATCTTGACTTATTGTATGACCTTTTGTGTGCTTTACCTAATTGACAAGCTTCACACTTGTACACCATGTGTTGACCTTCAACATTTGGCAACCCAAGCACTACATCATTCTTTGACATTTCCTTTATAGGTCTCTCATTGAAATGACCTAGCCTTTTATGTCATAGGTCTAACTCAGACATCTTTTGACTTCCATAAGTAAACAATGCATGTCCCACATTACCTTGGACCTTAGAGTAAAAAGGAGAGTAAAAATCCTTCCTTCATTTTTACCTGCAATAATGCTTCTATATCCCTAATTTGGATATTGCACATAAACACCACCATTTGTGAATCTGACTTCATATCCCTTGTCCACAATTTTTCCTACACTTATCAAGTTTTTAGGAATAGTAGGAACATAATGTACCTTGCTTAAGAGTGTGCTTCCACCCTTTGTCTTCACTGATCCAATGCTTTCCACTTTATGCTTGGTGTTATCTCCTGTTTGAATTGTAGGACCATTCACCTTTGCTTCCACATCAGTCATCAATGATATGTTGCCACTCAGATGATTGCTACATCCTGAGTCAATATAGAACACCCTCTAATCTTCTCCAACTGCTTCATGTGTTTCATTCAAGATGGGATTCATGTCATCCTTTTGATCTGATGCATAATTATAATAGTTGTTGTTGTAGGACTGAGATTGAAAGCTTCTTCCACCTCCTCTAGTATATGAGGTCCTACCACCTGTTCCTCTAAAGTTACCCCTTTGATTTCTGCCTCCTCTACCTCTTTGATTGAAACTATGATTATGAATTCCACCATTTTGATTGTTATACCAACAATCATTTGCCAAATGATTTGTTCTGCCACAAATCCAACAAGCTTTAGTATTATCTTTGTTCTTACCTCCTCTTCCTTTACCTCTAAAATTCACCTTTCCTTTTGTGAAATTAGCTTGGCTTGAAGGTCCTTCATCATCAGTTAACTACTTTCCTTTGCCATTCTTTTTCTTATCCTTGGGCTTGACTTGCACTTCTATCATTATCTCCCTTAATGTCCTGCTCAAAAGTTAGCATGTGTCCTAGCAATTGATCAAGATCAGGAGTACAATTATCTAATGACAATTCTATGGACAATATGAAAGGCTTCCATTTCTCATCTCCTCTCAGACCTGTAAGTATTTGTCTTACCAACTTATCCTCTTCAATGTCTTCATCTAATGCTCCCAAGCTATCTGCAATATCCTTCATCCTTGCCACATAATCAGAAATTGATTGTGAGCTCTTCTTCTTGAAGGTTGTGAACTCTGCCCATAATGAGGAATTCCTTGACTTGGTTGTATTTTGGAAATGCTCTTCCAAAGCATTCCACAAATCTGTTGCACTTTCTAATCCTCTAATATGAGGTAGAAGATAATCATTTACAGCCATGTAAATGATGCTCCTGGCTTGAGCATCCTTCCTCATCCAGTTCTTCAAATATGCAAGCTCTTCCCTAGTTGGAACACTAGGATCTTCAGACTCAGGATTTTCTTCTTCTCCTATGATGAATGCCATCAAATCTTTGCTCATGAGGTGTGCCTCCATCCTCATAGACCAAGCTAAATAGTTCTCCCTATCTAGCTTATCAATCTGCAAGCTCTCTCCCATCTTTGATCTTCTGTGTCTGCAATTACTAAGATTTATAGTGATATATTGTACCTTTGATATGAATCTTTAATCCTTCTTGATCTTTCGAACTCAATCTTCACTCTTCTATAGATTATCTTCAAAACTTTGAACTTGTACACCTTCAATTTGAAGAGACTTCAATGTCTGCAATAGTCGGGACTTCCAATGCTCTTACTTCACTTGTATTACACCTTAAGCTCTAATACCACTAATGGAGACCTCTAAATCTCCAAAGGCTTGATCCATACTGATTTAAGAGCACCTCTATATCAGTTATAGACCAACCTTTACACAAATGTTACCTTAATTTATCAAGTGTTCCACTATCACTTCTTTGAGTGAAAATTTTTCTTCTTCAAGAAGTCTACTTCAAAGATTGACTTCATTACTTGCACATATCTTTAGATTTCTTCAATCTAATGACATACATACCTCTATGCTACCTTTGTGCAGTCATATCAACCATTAGTACTTCAAAAGAATCATTAAAACTTTGATTTGATCATTAAGATCAAAAGTATGTCAGAAACTATCTTCCTGAACAAGCGACTTTGACATAATCGACTTCTTAGGTTGATTTCTCACAGCACAGGTCCTGTTTTGCTAAATGATTTTAGCCATAGCTTCCTTACCTTCTAACTTAGATTTTGAATGCTCAATCATTAAAAACTTTACACTATGCACTAAGATCCAAGCAAAACATTGACACAAAAAAGTGTGCAACTCTAAGAGGTCTACCTATAGACTTTACATACACATGTTCCTATTGATCATACTCACAGCATGAAAGGAATTAGACCATGAAACTTTGAACATAGCTTCATTAGCTTCTAGATTAGATGTGTACAAAAGATTTCCTGATCCACATGATCAAGCTAAGAGAAATCAGAGAAAGACTTGACACTAACTTCTGAAGATGACTCTCTACACATCTATCTCATAGCCACTTATTTTCTTATGACTCTCTCATGTATTTCTTTACATCGTTGACTTATATACATATGATTCTAGATTCATCCCGCATCCATTACATTATTCATTATCATTCTAAGGATCATCTATATCCATTTTACAAGAATTCTCAACTAGTAATGTACATATGTGTACAAGCTATATTTCTAAGATCTCTTCACTATCGCCAATGACTTCTTTGACTTCATTATGTTCCTTGACTTGCTTCAAGCCTTTTATAATCATCAATTTGGGATTGTTGTGTTCCAACAAATGATGAGACATGTAATTGTCATATGTCAATCGTTGCACTGAATTCGGCATCCTCCTTAATCTTCTTGGTCTTGGGTTACTTCTCCTTGTATCATCTACATGTGCCTTTCTTACTCCTGGAGTCTGCACAGAGGGCAATCCAAGTTCCTCATCAAGTATCTTTTCTGAACCGCTTGAATCTCCATCAATGTCTTCAAAACTTAAAGATGTTTTACTACCAATAGACATCTTTTCTTTACCTTTCTTCAATGTAGTTGATTAATTTGCTGGATGAAAATTTCCACACAATCTTCCACTCCATTGATCTTTTAGCATTCCCTCTGTCATTTGAGTCAAGATCAAGTCCTTTGGCATTTGCATAGAAGTTTGATATTTCATCAAACACCACATCTCTGCTTATGTTCACTTGTCATGTGAGTGGGTTATAACATTTATATCCGTTTTGGTCAAGGGAGTATCCGATGAAGATACATTTTTTTGCTTTTGGATCAAGCTTTGTCCTCATCTCGTCTAGAACATGTACATATGCAATACAGCCAAATACTTTCATATGTGATAAGTTTGGATTTTTACCTATAAACTTCTCTTCGGGTGTAACTTGATGTACAACAGCAGTTGGAGTTCTGTTCATGATGTATACAGAAATGTGCATAGCTTGTGCCCAATAACAATGAGGCATATTCTTCTCACCCATCAAGGCTCTTTCTATTTTTGCAATATGTCTATTTTCACATTTAGCAATGCCATTTTGTTGTGGTGTATACCTACTATCAGAGGAACACTAGATTGTGCTTTTGACTATAGTAGATAAGATTTCGAAAATACACTTATGATTACAAGAACACCCACAAGGAAAAATGATAAAGAATATGTAATCGATACAAGACATCCCACAAGCCGGGATCGATAGGTATGGAAAAGTGGACTAGAGATGATGCAAGCGATCCCACAACCCAAGACCACAGGTATGAAACAAGATATCTTGATTACAAGAATTCCCTTTAGAGATATGAACTAGATGCAAGGAATAACTAGAAAGGATCTTGTACTATGAAATTGCAATAGGCCAAGAAAGTATGTCCATGATACAAGACTAGACAAGACTAGAGCAAGAGGCAAGACTAGAACTTGAACTCGAACTTGAAAGTACTTACTTGGTGATCACGACCACTTGAACTCCCAAGACTGGCATTGACAAGACTATGAATGTGGACAACCCCTCCTTATATAGGTTTTCCAAGGGTGGTTCAAGGGCGGTTATGCATTGATGATGTCATCAATTAGAAACAACACCTTTGGATATCAGAATTCAACAAATAGATAGTCAATCTTGGGGTGTTGTCACATTCCAAACACAATGGAAGCATTAGTTTCTTCAAACTCTAAGCCAATCATGAGATATGGAAAGTCACATGGAATCTAAGGTTTAAGATGGTTTCCTTATCCATGACATCACCTCCCCCTCAAGCAACGAGTTCCACGAGGAGCGGCCATGTCCTCGAGCTTGAGTTTCATTGGATTCTTCCTATGGAACTCATGAACTTTGAATTTTGATCTTTGGAAATTTTATGTACGCTCCCAATTAGTATGATCACTGATGTCATACCCTTTCCAATGACTAAAGTATTACAATCGTCCTCGAGAGATTCTTGAATCTAAGACTTGATCAACCTCGAATTCTTCATGATCCTTAATCTTGAAAGGTGGTGAAGGAATGGATCTCCCTTAGGCTTCCTTAGGTTCTTCACAAGATAGGTCCTTTGAGATTTTAGTGGTGCGTTGTTGTGTTTCCAAGATCTTTGATGGAGTGCCTTGAGTAAGCACACCTCCTTGATTGAACATGAACTCCTCCCTATCCTTTATATTCTTGTTATCTTCATAATTTGTATGCTCCATATCATTCATAATGACTTCTTGGTCTTCAAAAGTTCTTGGTTCGAGTTTTTGAGGAATAGAGTCATGATTATTCAACACTTCTAGCTCTTGGACTTGCCTTTCTTTGAATAATTGATTCTCACATTGAACTACCTAATTGATAACATCCTCCAAGGTATTTGATTGAGGCATGGATAGCAAGAGATATTTGACTTCAGGATTGAAGCCACTTCGAAACTGATTAACCATGTAGTCTTCTTGATATGTAGTTCCACAAAACAACATCTTAATATTCAAGGCATAGCTTGAAACTGATCGATCATCTTGTCGTAGCAATCTTTTCATCTCTTGGACATGTTCAATCAAATCCTTTATGGTAGATTGGATCTCCTTGCATAGGGAATCCATGATGCATGGTCTTGATGAAGGTAGTCTTACCAAAATGTAAGGGGAGCACTAGATTGTGCTTCTGACTATAATAGACAAGATTTTGGAAATACACTTATGATTACAAGAACACCCACCAGGAAAAATGATACAAGAATATGTTACCGATACAAGACATCCCATAACCTGGGACCAATAGGTATGGAAAACTGGACTAAAGATGATACAAGAGATCCCACATCCTGAGACAGTAGGTATGAAACAAGATATCTCGATTACAAGAATTCTCTTCAGAGATATGAACTAGATACAAGGAATAACTAGAAAAGATCTCATACTACGAGATTACAATAGGACAAGAAAGGATGTCCATGATACAAGACTAGAGCAAGAGACAAGACTACAACTTGAACTGGAACTTGAAAGTACTTACATGGTGATCACGACCCCTTGAGGTCCCAAGACTGGCATTGGCAAGATTGAGAATTAATGTGGCCAACCCCTCCTTATATAGGTTTTCCAAGGGTAGATCAAGGGCATTTATGCATTGATGATGTCATCGATGATATCATCAACTAGAAACAACACCTTTGGGTGTCAGAATTCAACAAATAGACAGTCAATCTTGGAGTTTTGTCACCTTCTAGACACAACGAAAGCATTAGTTTCTCCAAAATATGAGCCAATCATGAGATATGGAATGTCACATAGAATCTAAGGTTTAAGATGGTTTCCTTGTCCATGACATCTACATCAAATTCCATGACATTTTAGAAAGCTACTGAACATGTTTGACATGTATTCACCTCCTCCATCACATCTTAATGTCTGAATATACTTGCCTATCTACTTTTCCACCATAGCCTTAAAATTTTGGAAGTGAGTGAACACCTGACTCTTCTCTTTCATGAACTATACCCATACTTTTCGTGTATAGTCATCAATGAAAGTAACATAGAACATGCAATCACCCATAGATGTGGTCTTTGCAGGACCCCAAACATCTATATGTACTATTTCTAGCACATTCTCACTAAAATGCTTTTCATGTGGAAATGATGCTCTTGACTATGTACCAAATTGACATGTTGCACATACCTTTTGCATCTTGACTGATAGAGACGATTAATCTCCACGAGAACAAGATATCCTTGATGTCATAGCACATCTATATCAAGAACAACTCATAAACACAACCAATGTTGGAAATCTATTGCCAAATTATCAAGATTTGAGTCAATTGTGAAGAAACTCATTACACAAAAAAGTCTGTTGCACTTAATTCACTCATTTGTTGATATATTTAGGTAGTGATGTGTGAACACTCTAGGACCGCCGGGGCACTTTTTTCCCTCTTTAGGATGTTTTTTTCCCCCGGCTTGTATATACGCCTATTCCCTAATGGGCTACTTATCTTTGTACATTCTCTAGTAATACATTCAGTATTGTGTGTTGTGTTGCAAGCTTCTTCTCCTTCCTTCAATGTGTTGTTCGTGTGCTTCCGCAGACTTCTATCTCCAACAATTGGTATTAGAGTAGGTCGTCGCTTCATCTAGGGTGCCGTCGGCACTCCTCCATTTGCAGTCTCAGAATCGCATGAATTTTGGTGAGCATACTCACCGTGTTTTCGAGATCAAAAAAGCTTCGCTATGTGGTGCCTAAATCGCGATCTGAGCTCGTTTCAGCCTCCGAATGCACTATGGTAGCGCTTGTGTAGGCCATTTCGTCTTTTTGTGCCAAAGGTATATACCAATTCTATTCACCAGTATAAGTGTCTCGAAGTCTGCTACAGGTCTAGCGGAATTCATCGTGCACTTGTACGTGTATGTGTACGTGCACGTGTACATGTATGTGTACGTGCACATGTATGTGTATGTGTACGTCCATATGTACGTGTATGTGTAGGTTCACGTGTATGTGTATGTGTATGTGTACGTGTACGTGTATGTGTATGTGTATGTGTATGTGTATGTGTACAGGTACGTGTATGTGAATGTGTATAGGTATGTGTATGTGTACGTGTACGTGTATGTGTATGTGTATGTGTATGTATAGGTGTACGTGTATGTGTATGTGTATGTGTATGTGTATGTGTACGTGTAGGTGTACGTGTAGGTGTACGTGTATGTGTATGTGTATGTGTATGTGTATGTGTATGTGTATGTGTATGTGTATGTGTATGTGTATGTGTATGTGTATGTGTATGTGTATGTGTATGTGTATGTGTATGTGTATGTGTATGTGTATGTGTATGTGTATGTGTATGTGTATGTGTATGTGTATGTGTGTGTGTGTGTGTGTGTGTGTGTGTGTGTGTATGTGTATGTGTATGTGTATGTGTATGTGTATGTGTATGTGTATGTGTATGTGTATGTGTATGTGTATGTGTATGTGTATGTGTATGTGTATGTGTATGTGTATGTGTATGTGTATGTGTATGTGTATGTGTATGTGTATGTGTATGTGTATGTGTATGTGTATGTGTATGTGTATGTGTATGTGTATGTGTATGTGTATGTGTATGTGTATGTGTATGTGTATGTGTATGTGTATGTGTATGTGTATGTGTATGTGTATGTGTATGTGTATGTGTATGTGTATGTGTATGTGTATGTGTATGTGTATGTGTATGTGTATGTGTATGTGTATGTGTATGTGTATGTGTATGTGTATGTGTATGTGTATGTGTATGTGTATGTGTATGTGTATGTGTATGTGTATGTGTATGTGTATGTGTATGTGTATGTGTATGTGTATGTGTATGTGTATGTGTATGTGTATGTGTATGTGTATGTGTATGTGTATGTGTATGTGTATGTGTATGTGTATGTGTATGTGTATGTGTATGTGTATGTGTATGTGTATGTGTATGTGTATGTGTATGTGTATGTGTATGTGTATGTGTATGTGTATGTGTATGTGTATGTGTATGTGTATGTGTATGTGTATGTGTATGTGTATGTGTATGGTATGTGTATGTGTATGTGTATGTGTATGTGTATGTGTATGTGTATGTGTATGTGTATGTGTATGTGTATGTGTATGTGTATGTTGTGTTGACCTAAGCTTCAACTTAGGGACTTGCGGAGAAAGAGACTGTACCTCAATCCCCTCACAAGTGCATATAGTGGGGATACACGCTTTTAATTTATCAATCCGAAGAGTATACTAACCTAGCCGAGTGTATGAAGACATGCAAATGCGTAATGGTCAATGCAAATGAGTTACTCAAGAATGAAAATGAGGTAAATGCTCATCCTAACAAGCTCTAACTGTAGGTCAAGACGAAACGATACTTGGTGCAGCAGCCGTCAGTATTTTGGACTTTTCTCCTAGCTCCGAGCTCCAAACATAGCGAATAGCATATGCATTTCGAAGCTCTCAAGAAGACGCATCCAATGGCAGTGGTTTCACTCAATTCCGACGCTCCTACTTCAAGTTATGACAGAAATACTGAATCGCGAAAATACTCTCCTACGCTTCAGCACTTCCTACACATCGCACACACCTCTCCTACAGTAAAGAAACACTCTCAAGGATAGACAACAGTCACAAGCACTCTTTCCAAGCAATACACATGCATACAAGCTCACGAAGAAGAAGATGAAGAGGGAAGAAGACACAAATTCGAATTTCTGTGCTCTCTCTTCTCACAATGGCAAAAAGTCCTTTACAAAGAGTCACATTTGACTTATATACTAGTGCCCTAAAAATGGTCCTTTCACACAAGTGACCGGCACTTTATTCACTAAGAGCTAATTTCCTACTATTTTACATGGGTAAGCTTCGATTCTTCTGTGGGAATGCATCTAGAGGACTCCTCTAGTGCCTTTACAAGGGGAAATATATTACAAAAATGAATATGTTACAAAAATATGTGGTCCAAATCGGAAAAATTTTGGGGCCCGTCTTTTTCTCTGCTTTGTGCGCTCTTTGGCTCTGCAACACTCTCCCCCTCTTCGCCTCTATCGTCCCTTGACAGACTTTGATAAGCGCCGGGCATATGTTCTGTATACTTGTTGCTCTGTGTCATTTAGCAGATTGGCTTCACGTATCATGATCTGTTTCCATTGTTCAGCTTTGACCCCATCGTTGGGCGGTTGTCTGTGATCTGCGAAGAAGCTTAATTCGTATGCCACGAGTCTGGCATTCAGATTGGATGACATCTTTAAAAATATCTCTGAATCGATTTCAAAAAATCCTGTAAAAAATGCTTCTTCAAATATTTGCATGTATGGGCTTGGCAAAAACATGAGTCTAGAATAATATGCCATTATTGTGGGGCGGCTCGGCATTACTGATAGATCAAAAATAAGTATATCTGTGCCTTGATTAATGCCGATGAAGTTCAGAAATGTATATGCCGCATGTTTGAAGACCTTCAAAACTGTAAGTAGCATACTAAGGATTTTATTTGTCATCTTAACTGCTAAGTCTGGTACAGTCGCATAGTTTTGTAGCCAAAATTCTATGGTTTTGATCATATAATCCTCGGTTGGCAAATAATTATGTGGCGGGCTAGGTAACATCGGATAGTTTAGCCACTGTTTATTAATATTGCCGCTGCGCTGTAAATCCAAAAATTTTTGTGTATCCCTTCTGCGTGGTATTGGGCAAAACGAAGGGTTTACCTGTAATAAGTAAGGTGCGGCCTGCCAGTGCACCCGTAGTGTGGGATGTTTCTCCAAAAATTTTCTCCTCCACACCGGCTGTGCAGCTTCGAACTCTGCTTGAGTGTACATGAATGTGTCATTCTTGAAATTGAGCTGCTCATCTGGACTTTTGTGTGTAATTTTCTTTATATATTGCCTTGTTTTCTCTTTCAACAGTCCATATGGAATGTTGAAAGGCTTGATGATCTTTTCCAAGTCTTTACCTTTGATTTTTGCTTCCTTCATGACCTTGATGACTTCATTCTCAAAATTTTCCGTCAATCGGGACACCACTAGTGCCCGTTCCTTCTGACTTATTTCTGCAGTGTATGGCATTGGATGATCATCATGCATATCCGCCATCTGCTCATGCATTGGAGAATGATAGATCGGTTGAGATAGAGGGCTTACCTCTACCTCGTCAGTAGGATGTTCTGTCTCAGGCACTACTGATGTCCCGATCGGCTCTGTGTCTTTCTTCTTATTCTTTAGCTCCTCAATGCATTCGTCCTTTTCCTTTATCTGCTGTATGGCTTCCCCGAGTTTTTCTTTGGTGGCTAGGAGCTCCTTACCTATGTCAGCTACGTGATCCATGTTTTCACTGTAGCTCTGTACCAGTTTTGCCTGTGCTGAATTCAGCTGCCTCTTGAGCTCACTTATTTTCTGATTGTGCTTAAGTTCTGCTTCTTCTCTTACTGCGCGCTCTTGTTTTAGCAAAGCTTCATATTGTGCGAGTTGATCTCTTAATTCATCTTCTTTACTTTCAGTTGATTCCTGTTGTTTTATTGGTTGGTCATATAACAGTGATTTCATCAACTCTTTATTTCTGTTCCGTAAAGTATCATTCTCATCCAGATATAACTTTAGCTGTGTCTCTAGTAGAGTACTTCTGGTCTTCATTCTTTCTTTTTCTGCTGCAGTAGCATCATATAATTTCTGTAGATCCTCGAGCTGGTTTCGCAGTTGATGATGCTGAGTGCTTAATGATTCATATTGCGTTTGTGTTTGTAACAACTCAGTGCTTTTGGTGGCTATCTCTTTTTGTACCTGAATTAGTTGTGCAGACAACTGTTCACTCATAACTTGAAACTGATTCTTTTCTTTCATGGCTTTGTCATAGTCTGCATCTATATCCATCATTTGCTGCTGGGTGTCCATGGCTGTCTGGATCATTTGCTTTACTACCGGCTTCAGTTGAGTCACATCCACATTGAGCCAAGTTTTCGGTATTGAAGGTTCTTCCCCGGTAGTCACGTCTTTGCCTTGAGCAATGTGTAATGTTGTATCATGGGGCTGCCTGATCTGAAGCTGGATCCTGGGCTCAGCCCTCATGTTTTCATCCTGTGCTTGAGGTGTGTCATCAGGCACCTCGATTATGGTTTCTTGGTGGAACTCTTCCGTTTCCTTATTCTTTGGGGTTTGTTCTTCCTCTTTAATAGGTGCTTTGACGTGTGTAACCCCAGTAGTCGTATCTTCCTTGATGCTGATTTTTGTATTGTCATTCAATTGAATGACGTGCTCCTGTTCCTGAGCATCATCCACCTTCTTTTCTTTTTCCTTTTGGTTGTCCGGTGTCACGTCCACTTGATCAATTTCTTGTCCTTCTTCTTCATATGTTTCTGTCCTGATATCAGTATCTAGCGTGTCTTTCTCAGGACTGGATTCCGTATTCGTACTCGAGAAAACTTCCCATACTCAGATTTTGGCAATGGAACAGGTTGGAAATCCTCAATTCTCCAAATGTCCATTCCACTGACTAGTGGATTTCCCAAGCCAAAAATGGACATCATAATGATAAGCTCCAGTCTTCAAGGCAATTGTCTTCAAGATAATGTAGGAGTCCCCTGTGTTCATCAATGCCCAATTCTTGATATCTTCCAGGTTGTCTCGGAGTCTTTTCTGTACTCTGTGTTGATTTCACTTGACTCGCTTGTCGGTAATGATGTCCTTGGACATTTAGATTCACTTGCCCTTGCATATACTGGTGTGTTTGTTCGAGGGCAGCAGACAAATCTCTTTTTGAAATCGGCATTTGAGCTGTTGTGATCTTAGGCAAGAGGTGTGTTCTCTTAGATTGAGGTGTTGCTTGGGCTTCTTCTTCTCGGAAGCATTTCGTACCCCTCATGGGCTTCTGTGTGCTGGTTCCAGCCTCTTCCACCACAACTACTGCTTTCTTCTTCTTAGGGACAGAAGCGGATTTTGCATACCTTGCTAGCCCTTCTGCTGTTGGCATCTCTCGTAAGCAGTGTTTCATGTCTAGGGCTTCATATATCAATAAAGTTAAAGCTGAACCACCGTTCAGGAACTTCTTTTGCCCCCATTTCTTCTGAGCTTCAAACAATCGTTCTTGTATGTATCCTGTGAGATTCACTTTGTTTCCTATCTGTCTCATGGCATGCGATAGGAGTTGTACTACAATCTTTTGTGGTGCGGTGTATCTGTTCATGCCAGGAAAACAAAAGTGTTGATGTACCAAACGTACCGCATCTTCAATATCTACTCTGTTAATCTCCAGGAATGATCTTTTCTTGGGGTCATGGCATTCCTCTTTGACATTGGTAATGCCTTCTTGATTCCATCCAAAGGCCTTATTGATCTATTCATGAGTGAATTGAATTGTCTTCCATGTGCCCACCTTGTCCAAAACCTTTGCTTCTGGAACCGAGATCTTTGTAGCGGCCGGCTGCATGGTATTCATCACTTGCGTACATCTTTGGAAGTCTGGCACGCATATAGGTATTTTCAAAAATGCTTCAATTCCAGCTTGAGTCCATACTTCCTCGATATGTGGTAACCCTTGTATTATGGTCTTGAAATCTTGTGACATGATTGGGAAATAGTGATCCCTGTCCATAATCTTGATGGTTGCCATGAATAGAAGTTCCGAGATAGGTTGGTCATCTCGAAACCAATGTCCTCTGACCTTGGTTATTGACCCCAATGGAAGAAGTAATTCCTCTTCCTGCTGTGTAGCTTCTGAGTCAGAAGATGTCCTCTGCACTCAATATAGAGGATGAATTAGTATCCATATGTTTTTCATAAATCCTCCTCCATATGTTGATTATTAATTCGATGTTGCTCCGAGTGCATGGTGCCGTCCCTTTCCCGTGGGTGTGAGAAAGGTAATACCTGAATTTTTCATGTATTTTTATATTTTTTGCTGAAAAGAAAACATAAAAGTTAGTTCATAGCCGAAGCGGTTAGTGAAATTTTTTGGAGTAATATTTTAAGTATGTACAAGTGCTCTCCTATTTCCAAACGGAAAATGTGCATGACTATCCGAAAGTAGAAGAAGGACGTGCCGAATGCTTGGCCTTGTAATGTGGCCCTATCATGCATACTCTGGATCTTGACAACTCCTCATGTGTGCAATTGGAAGTAGGTGCTTGATGTATGCAGCTTGTCTTGTTTTTCGGCATCCAAACTTGTTTCACTTGGGCGGGACGTACTGTATTCTCCACCTTTTTGATGAATGCGGTTCTTCTTCGGTAGTATGTCTGCTGATTCTGTTTTGGGAATCTCAGGTTGGTTTGCATTGCATCTGTAGATTCCTTCTTCCTCCAATATGTCCTTTTTCTCGTCTGATGTGTCTGTTGACCATGTTGAGTATGATAGCTCTTCTGAGGATGTTCCTTGTTTGGGATGGTCGTCCTTTGGATACGTGACTTTGGGATCCAAATTTTGGTTCGATCAGGTTGTGCAGTTATCAGCTTCTTTGGGATCCGTATGCTCTTGAGTCGTGGTTGCTGAAAGTGTTCGAAATTCTTTGTCTTCTTATACAAGTGCTCATGCTGCTGTCGATGACGTTTCTGTTGCTGGAGATATGCCTTCTTTTGATCCTTTCTTATCCAAGCTAGTGTAGAATGTGGAATGGGGTACACTTTCACAGGTGTAGACTTCACTTCTTGCAAAGGAATAGTCTTTCTTGTGCTTTGTGGTTCACTAGGTTGGATTTCATGTTCTTGTGCACTCTTGTGACTCTCTATACTCAAAGATGGAGTGCACACAGGACTCACGGTATTTTCACATGAAGTACTGGATAATGGGGTTTCTATAGTGCTAGTGAACATACAATCATGACTTTGTTCATTAGGATGAACTTCTGGCTCTATAATAGCAGCTTTGGGTGGTCGTTCGTCTAGCAAACTAAATACTTCACGAGGTCCTATTCTGGCCGAGATGTATCCTAAAGCCAATTGAATGGTTACCTCATATTCGTAGATCCAATCTTGTCCTAACACCACATCTTCAAGCAGATCTTGGTCCTGACATACTAAGAGTCTCTGCTCCATTGTGTTATTCCCCATATGTAAAGGTAAAGTTATCTCACCTATGCATTGAGTAACTTTTCCTCCTATTCCAATTAGCTGTGCCTTCGATGGGCGTATCTCCTCTTTAAGTCTCTGAGACAAGGAAAATCTAATGCAGCTTATTGCTGCTCCTGTGTCTATAAGAGCATCCACTAAGTGGTACTCTTTTCGTCCTGCTCCCAGATTCAAATAAGGTTGTCTTCTTTGTTGTCCTGAGTTTTCCGTGGCTCTAAAATTAGCCATAGGGATGAGTTCTTCTCCTACTCGATATCTCTCGTCTCTTTCTCTCATCCATTCTTTCCGTTTTCTGATACGTTCTAGGGCTTCCTGTCTAGCTTCTTCTCGTATGCGTTCTTCTTCCTTTTTCCTACTCTGAGCTCCTAAGAGTCGTGCTAGCATTTGATCAGTCAATGGCTCCATGAATCTTTTCACTCTGCATCCACTGATGTAGTTGGGAAAAATGTCTCCGTCTAGTGTGGCGAGATTGACTGCACCACTAGTAGAGATTCGATTTATAATCATGGGTCCATATCCACGTTTCTGTAGTTTCTTTGCATGCTGTTTGAGGGTGTATACTAAAACTAAATCGCCTTCTTTCAGTCCCTTGTCTTTTATATGTGCATCATAATAAGCCTTTTGTCTCCGTTTGGCGGCATAAATGCCCGCTACCGCTTGCAATCTAGTCTCGTGCAGCTTTTCAATTTGATCTAATTGTTGAGATAATTCATGACCGTTCCACTCATATTGCTGGGCCACTTTCAAGGTAGGTACTAAGAAGTCAATTGGCAAAATGGCATTTTGCCCATACACTAGGTTGAAAGGCGTAGTTCCAATGGCCGTTTTATATGCCACTCGGAAGGCCCAAATTGCGTGATGCAATTGTTTGTCCCAATCTGACCTTCCATTATTGACAATCTTTGTCAATACCGTACAAAGTACTTTGTTGGAACTTTCAGCTTGCCCGTTAGCTTGAGGATGGTATGGGGCTGATTTTTTATGAATCACCAGAAAGTCATTCATCAGTGACTCAATGACTTCGTTTAAGAAATGCGTTCCTCGATCACTCACTATCTCAATTGGTAGTCCAAAGCGTGTGAATATGTGCTCAAAGAGAAATTTTGCAGTGGTTTGAGCATCATTCTTTCTAGTGGCTTTTGCTTCTACCCATTTAGTCAAGTAGTCGGTGGCTACTATGATGTACTCCGCATGTGATCCTTTGGCAGGTGGATTGATAGGTCCTATGAAATCAATTCCCCACTTGGTAAATGCTCTCGCACAAACCATGGGTCTTAAAGGCATGTCATCTCTTCTAATGGGATATTTTGCTCTTTGGCATGTTTCACAGCTTCTCACATATGTCTCCGCATCCATATGCAGAGTTGGCCACCACAGGCCTGCAAAGAGAATCATCTTGACCGTTCTGTCTGCTGAGAAGTGTCCTCCCGCAGCTCCTGCGTGTGCCATGTCTAATACAGAGAGATATTCATTTTCATGAATGCACAATCTTAGCTGGTTATCCTTCCCTCTTTTAAAGAGTTGTTTTCCTAGGATGACGTAATCTTTGCTCTGTTCTTCAAGAGCACGTTTTCTTGCTAGGGTAGCTCCATCAGGGTACTCGCGAGTTTTCAAGAACTTTACTAAAGGCATGCTCCACCTTGGTGCTATTGTAGAATAGCATAACGTAGAGTTCTCATCTGGGATTTGTTCTTGACAGGTTTGACAGGTTGTCACATAATTATGTGCATCTCGTTGCATGGTTGGCCAATATATGCCAAATCTCTTGAGTGTTTGCCATGTTCCAATTGCGTTCAAGTGAGTGTTCCATTGATTTATGTGTGCTTTCTGAAGCCACATGTTTTGTTCATCTTCTTCCACGCATCTCATCAGTAGTCCGCTTGAATCCTGGTGGTATAAACTTCCAGCAATAATGTGAAGGTTTTTAGTCCTCCAAAGATCTTGCTTTCGGTTTGGCGTGATCCCATCTGTAGGTCCATGTGTAAGTATCGGGATCAACTTTTCTGCCCACTGAGGACATACTTCCAGGTTAAAAAGATAGGTGTCTGGCAAATCATCCGGAACCCCGCTAGGTGGCTCTCCGTGTTTTAACCTAGAAAGGTGGTCTGCTCTCACATGTGTGTTTCCTTTCTTGACTATTACCTCAAAGTCAAACTCCATTAGTAACAAGAACCATCGCACCAACCTTCCCGTGCTACAAGGTTTATTGACTAAATACAACAAAGCTTGATGGTCTATGAAGAATTTGAATTTGTTGGCTAAGAGGTAATGTCTAAACTTCTTTACTGCATAAACCATTCCTAAGCCCTCTCTTTCCGTAGTCGTGTAATTTCTTTCGGCTTGGTTTAATTGTCTACTCGCATAAGCGATTGGATGATCAAGCTTTCCTTCATCCGCCGGTTGAGCTAGGATACATCCAATTGCATAGTTCGAAGCATCGACATGAATATGAAAAGTTTTATTCCAGTTGGGTGATTTTAGAATTGGGGCTGTACTCAGCCTCCTTTTAAGCTCGTTGAAGGCCTTCTCACATTCGTCTGTCCAAGTGAACTGAGTCAATAGACCGTATAAAGGCTTGGCTATTATGGCATACATGTGAATGAACCTACGGTAATATCCACAATGTCCCATAAAGGCTTGTACTTCCTTTACATTTTTGGGTCTTGGTAAGTCCAATATGACTTTAATCTTGTCCTCATCCGTAGATATCCCATTTCTTGAGACTATGTGTCCTAGTATTTTTCCTTGTCTTACCATGAAGACACATTTTTCTGGGTTTAAGCAGACTCTATACTGCCTACATTTGTTGAATATCTTCCTTAATTCCGGTATGTGGTCAGGTCTTTGATTGGAATACGTGCAAAGATCATCTACATACACTTCCATGCTTTTTTTCAAAAATTCCTTGAAAACGTGACACATTAATCGTTGGAAGGTAGCCGGTGCATTAGTGAGTCCAAAGGGCATCACTCTGAATGCATACACACCCCATTCAGTGGCAAATGCTGTCTTGTGTTGGTCCTCAGTCGCGATAGCCACCTGATTGTATCCAGAGAAACCATCTAGGAAGCTATAGACCTCTTTACCTGCTACTCTCTCCAATAGATGATCCGTAATCGGTAATGGGTAGCTATCACGTATAGTGGCTGCATTCACCTTCTTCAGATTTATGCACACTCTCAATTTTCCATTTTTCTTGGGCACTACCACTAATGGCGATACCCATTCTGTGTGTTCTATCTCGTATATGAATCCAGCATCCAACAACTTATCTATTTCTTCTTTTATCTTGGCTGAATACACCTCATTATAAGTATAAGGTCTCTGTTTGGAAGGTTTGGCCTCGGATGTCATGGGGATTCTATGTGCACATATAGATGGATCTACTCCTTTTAAATCCTTATAAGTCCAAGCAAAGACATCCCGGTATTCTCTTATGAGTTGAATTAACTCTCGCTCTTCTTCCGCTGAGACATCCTGTCCTATGAAAGTACATCGTTCCTCTCCTCCTTCCATGGTCACAACTATTTTCTTGGTCTGCTCTTTATTATCATATGCTATTCCCGGTTGTGCCTCTCTTTTAGGCATTTGAATAGCAATCTTCCTCTCTTCCACTTCATATTTTTTGAAATGAGCTGGTACCTCAAATTGGTCTTGAAGCTTATTATCTTCATCTTCTAACTCCCTTTCAACTTCTAATTCTCTCTTTTGTGTGAGATCCTCATGTTGTTCATTGGCAGTGATATCCATATTGGTGGTACTGATTCCTAGATCCAGGGGTTCTGGTTCCATTTCAATGCTCTCGTAGTCCTCCTTCCAGTCTTTCTCAATTACTTCTCCTTCTTCTGCCTCCTGAAGGACTACCATATACAAACTAATGTCATAACCCTCCTCGTCAATACATTCGTTCATAGTTACCACTTCTTCGTTCACACAAACATCGAGGGTGGCTAAGATTTCCATCCAACCATGAGGTTCGAATTCTTCGTCTGGAAATACTTGTGGCATATAAGCTGGATCTTGTACCGATCTCTCTACACCTTGTTTCTGCTGCCAACTCTTTCTTCTCTCTTCTTCCTTTTTTGCAGCTTGGCACATCCATAGATGAGTGTCCTCGTTCATCCAGGATTGGTCACTAGAACCTGCACTATGAATCGATTGATCGTCTTCCTCTTTGTGGATTTGATTCCATTGCAGAGGTGGTACATCTTGATATGCGTACGTATTTAGGTTGATCCTAGTGGTGACTCCTGCGTGTTGTAGGTACACTGCATCCTTTCCCCAATCTTGTACGACCTTTAGCTGTCTCATGAATGGCCTTCCCAAGATCATCTCATAGTTGCTCGGCCTTTCAAAGTGACAAATTGCTAAAGTATGTTCGAATTCCACTCCACACGTAGTGAAGATTACTCGTTCCAACAATCCTAAGGGTCTTTCTGTATGTCCATCGGCCATCTGAATTTTCATACGTGTTGGTCTCAATGCTGGTTTTCCCCATTTCTCCCAAATCTCTTTGGTCGCAATGCCAACACCAGCTCCTGAATCTAAGATGGCTTTGGTTGTGTAACCCCTATAGGTGATTGGTAGACAGGTATTTCCTTCATCCCCTTCACTAAAGTCTCCTACTTTATCCACTGGAATTCTCACCGTTTTCACTTCGTCATCTACCTCCTTCTTTTCCTCCTTGACTTCCCACTGATTGATCAATTTTTCTTTTAAATGTGGTTTTACCTTTAACAGTTCCTCGAATGTTAAGGTACATGGGATTTTCACCTCTCTAAGGCGTTGTATGATCTCCGATGTTTGAACTGATGGATTCGTTTCTCGTCTCTGTATTGATGGAATGCGATACAATTCTGAGTTGTGCTCGTATTCCCCGGTGTAATTAGGTAGTTCCTTTACATCGTCTTCGGCTTCTTTGTCACTTGCATCCGTTGGAAAAATTTCTTCTGAATTAAGTTCAGGTATTGAATCCTCTATTTCGTTTTCTGCTTTCAACTCTTCAAAAGGCGGTTCCATTCCCTCTACTTTTTTCCACTTGTCCTCTTGAACTCTCGCCCATAAATCCTTAGTCCAGTCTCCTTCTGTTTCAGGGACTATGGATCCTTCCTTTCTCTCAATACCAATTTCATCATCCAGAGGTCTATTTACATTAGGCTTTTCCTGATTGTTTAGACACTCTTGGAATTTTTCTTCGCAAATTCGATTGTTTGGTAAGGGTGACGCGGGTTTTTCTAATGTTTGTTGGGCAACTTCTATCAATTTTTTGCAGATTTCCAATCTTTCTTTCTCTAGGTCACCTCTCGGATATTCTCTCTCATGTTGTTCTATGGTAGGTCCTGCTTTTATTCTCGCTTTGTATGCCTGAATCCACATAGCTAAATCTTCAGGCATTGGGTCTGCTAATACCGATCCTACCTCCCTTTTTTTTTCCTCCATTTTATTTTCTTCTTCCACTTGTGCTTCTTCTGTTGATTTTGGTTTTCTCTTTTCATTTTCCTTCTTTTGCAATAATTTTTTTTCTTTTATTCTGTCTCTCCTTTGCTTCCATCTTTGGGATCGTTTACTGATGATACTTTTTTCTGGTTCTTCGGAGTCTTCTACTCTGTGAGGGATGGGCGTATTTCCCTCTTTGTCACTTTGATTATTTTCTGCGGTTTTATCAGGGTCTTCTCTAGCCTTTGCTCTTGTTATGGCTTTTAAAGGTATAGTGTACTCTTTATCACTCCTTGACGACTCAATTACTTCTATCACGTTAATCTGTACGTTAGATGTGACTTTGTTTGGGTTCTTAGGACAATCTCTAAAAAGATGTTCCTTTCCACAATCGCTACAGTATCCTTCCCAAACTCGTTGTGGTGGTGGTGGATTTGGCAATGTACATTCTCTAATATAGTGGTCACCTCCACACCTGTAGCATGGTCCTCTAGGTACAGGCGGTCTATTCATTGGTCGAGGTGGCATGGTTGCTCTAGGAGCTGTGTACATTAATGGTACATAATCTTGCTCGTAGTTATATGAACTCTCTGACGTCTCCATGCCATAAGCATATGGGTCGTATTGTTGCCCATATTCCATTATTGAGCTCTCGTAACCTGGGTATGTTCCTTGACTAGGTTCGTAAAATGAGTCATATGGTTCACTACTCGTCAAAGGTGTAGCTGGCACTATGGCCCTTTCTAAGTTTTCCTCTGGTTGTGCTATCTTAACTGGGACAACATTCTGAGGGTGGGGCGGTTGTTGTCCTAACACTGGTTGAGGCTGTGTAAATCCCTGGTATGCGTATGGTCGTGGTATTGGTGCCTGTGGCTGATGTGAGGGATATCTAAAGGCATCTCCTCCCTGCTGGTTCTGCGGATATCCATATGGTCTCACATAAGGCTGTGTGGGTCTGGTTTGCCTATTGTAAGGGCAATTCTCGGTGCTATGATTTGTGTATCTCTGCTCTATGCTGCAATACTGTGGTGGTCCGGGGACAGAGGGTCTATGAGGAGCATAGGCAGGTGGTGGGACTACTCCCCTATTACACAAGTGAGAAGGATGATCCCCTCCACACTGCAGACATCTTCTAAGCATAGGCATTCTCATAGGATTGGTGGGATAATTCCTCTGTCCTTGCATATTCAGTTTTTTTGCTAGTAAGTCGGCAATTTCCTCTACGTTGTTTTTAGGGTTTGATGTGCTACTTGATGACTCTTCACTTTTCACACTACCTTGGGGTATTTTCAAGTCTTCTGCAAGGTTATCCTCTAGGTCTATACATTCCTTCATACACTCTTGCAGAGTTTGAACTCTCTTCACGTACACTAATGACCTCAAGGTTCCGTTCAATAGTCCTTCTAAGAACAATGATACCATTTTATTTTGAGTTGGTCTCTCCTCTACGGGGCATCTATCCACATACTGCTTGAATCTCCGGGCTGCCAATCTGACTGACTCAGTTGGAATTTGTTTGAAGCTGTGGATTAATGACGAAGAATTGTTTTTGATTCCCGATTTGGTAAATTCTTCAATCATTTCTTGATAAACCTGATCCATGTTCTGAAAGGTATTTGGATCTAATGGCTGAAACCAGGCCAGGGCTGTGTCTGACAAGGTAAGGCCAAAGGACTCATATTGAATCATGAAGTCATCTACCTGCTCGGCTCTGACTACTTGTTTAAATTCTGCTATGTGATTATAGGGTTCACTCGATCCATCATAATGATTTCTCATGCACTTGGCCACTTGGATCGGTCTTAATCTCCTTCCTGCTTCAGGTTGTCTCGGCATTACAGGGTAATTTGGTCTTCCTACTGGTATGCCTGGTCCTCGTACTACCTGTGGTCTGACTGGAGCATGAACTCCTTGTCTTGGGTCAATAGCTGGTTGTGGCCGGTAATTAGGATTAGTGGCAGGCATTACGAATTGAACATGTGGTCTGACAGGGATCTGGGTTTGTTGAGTTTGTTGTGTTTGTCCCGAATGTTGACTTGAGTCATTTTGAGAAGTTCCATGTGGGTTCCGTGACGTAGTGGCTTGGTCCCTTGGGGGGAACACTGGAATGTTCTGATATTTCAGCTCGGCTCTCTCTAATTCAGTGACTGGCCAATACCTTCTGTGGTCTTTGTCCAAATATGTGATGATGGTGGGGAATTCAGGATCTTGTAACTCATAGATGGTAACTGGATTAGGAGTAGCTTCCCAAATAGAGGAATGGGCTCTGAGCAGGTGCTCCATCCCGTTGATCAAATACACATCTATTAGCGTGTCATCTTGGGGAACTAGGTCTCCTCTCCAAACTTTAGTGATTGTTGATCTCCCTCTGGGAGTAGTTACTTGTTCCTCAGTTCCATGTCCATTTAAACTTGAAGTGTTATTTTCCTCACCATGCTCATTAATGATTTCAGGGTGTTCTGTGACCATGTAATGAATGTCTTGTTTATCCATGTACAGTCCTCCTATGTACTTAACTGCTGGTCTTGGCACTATGTAGGCTTCTGAAGCCTTCCTCAGTCTGGCCACTGATCTGTTTAGACCATCCAAATAGATAGGGATCTCATTGAGGTTAGTGCTCACATATTCTAAGGAAGTTCTGTATTCGCCCTCAATGATGGACATCTGGCCAATCATGGGCACAGTGTTTTGCATATCCTCGGAAGCCATGGGGATTTCTCCTTCTGACTCACTGGAGGTCTCAGAATAGTGTGAACGGTTACTTGGTTCGGCAACACTCCCTACGGAAGAAATTACACTTCTTCGGCTTCCTAGGGTTCTTCCTGATCTCAAGTTCATTCACTTAAGAGCTCTGATCAATTCTGGTCCACCTTTAGCCTCTAGAGTTCTAAGTTATGGTTCAGAAGTCTAGGGAAAACTTAGGTTGGAATGTGACTGAAAGAAAATTTCAAGTCACGATACTTGACTCTCACGACCTCTGAGAAAACGATCGCTGACAGACGACACTTGGGTGAAACGATCGCTGACAGACGATACTTGATCAAAACGATCGCTGGAAAACGATCTTTCCCTAACGATCTCTGACTGGGAACGATACACGACCTCTCAATGAAACGATCTACGACCTCTGACCAAAACGATCGCTGGAAATCGACACTTCGGTCTAAACGATACTTGATCAAAACGATCGCTGGAAAACGATCTTTGACCAAACGATCTCTCGCAAAACGATCTCTGGCAGAAAGCGATACACGACCGACGATCTCTGGTAGAAACGATCGGCGATACTTGGGCTGAAACGACACACGATCTCTCACTAGACGATACAGGATACTCGTATATAAACGATCTACGACCTTCACTAGAAACGATCGACGATACCTAACTGAAACGATACCGATCTTTGACAAGTGTCGCGATCTCCGCCAAACGATCGACGATCGACGACACCCGTGACAAACGATACACGACCTTTGACAAGTATCGCGATCTCGGGATAACGATACTTGGCAAACGATACGCGATCGACGACCCCTGATCAAAACGATCTTTAGCGAAACGATCTACGACCGCTGTCTGAAACGATCTACGACCGCTGGGAAATATCGCGATACTTCAACCGCAGGAGTAAAACGATACTCGACCGCAGGAGCAAAGCGATACTTGACCCTTTTTCAATTTTTTTGTAATGTTTTTTGAGATTTGATGTTTCCCCCTTTCTCTCCTATCTCTTCTCTCCTACTCTCACCCACTGTAGCAATCAACAAATGACCTTTAACCCCCTGAAGGCCCCAAACGACACTCAGCGCAGGTCGTTTTTCCCTTTCCTAGGTTGAAGTACTGAAAATTTTTGAGCAAACAGGTGGTTTAGTTTACCTTGGAAGCTCCCATGATCTCTTGGTCCAACTCTTTTGCACTGAACTCTCCCTTATTGCTTGCTTTCCTCTAAACGATCGCTGGACTCACACGACACTCGACACAGCTCTCCACGATACTTGTTCAACAAGTAACTTGAAAAATGAAAAATTTTTGGCTTTTATACTTGGAAATTCCTAGCTTACAAAAAAATGAAAATTTTTGAACAAACCTAAAACCTACTCTACTCTCCACTCACTCCTATTCTACTTCTTCTACTCACTTCCCTAATCTATCAACTCACTACACACACTCCAAGAATGAGAAGTAGCAAGTGCGGTTGAAATTGACTTACCAAAGAAGAGAAGATTTCCGCTCCTCCAAGTTCTTCAAAGCAAAAAGCTACTTACCATCACGCGAATGCCTCGGTTTGATTCGTCACTCCCCGGCAACGGCGCCAAAAAGTGTGTTGACCTAAGCTTCAACTTAGGGACTTGCGGAGAAAGAGACTGTACCTCAATCCCCTCACAAGTGCATATAGTGGGGATACACGCTTTTAATTTATCAATCCGAAGAGTATACTAACCTAGCCGAGTGTATGAAGACATGCAAATGCGTAATGGTCAATGCAAATGAGTTACTCAAGAATGAAAATGAGGTAAATGCTCATCCTAACAAGCTCTAACTGTAGGTCAAGACGAAACGATACTTGGTGCAGCAGCCGTCAGTATTTTGGACTTTTCTCCTAGCTCCGAGCTCCAAACATAGCGAATAGCATATGCGTTTCGAAGCTTTCGAGAAGACGCATCCAATGGCAGTGGTTTCACTCAATTCCGACGCTCCTACTTCAAGTTATGACAGAAATACTGAATCGCGAAAATACTCTCCTACGCTTCAGCACTTCCTACACCTCGCACACACCTCTCCTACAGTAAAGAAACACTCTCAAGGATAGACAACACTCACAAGCACTCTTTCCAAGCAATACACATGCATACAAGCTCACGAAGAAGAAGATGAAGAGGGAAGAAGACACAAATTCGAATTTCTGTGCTCTCTCTTCTCACAATGGCAAAAAGTCCTTTACAAAGAGTCACATTTGACTTATATACTAGTGCCCTAAAAATGGTCCTTTCACACAAGTGACCGGCACTTTATTCACTAAGAGCTAATTTCCTACTATTTTACATGGGTAAGCTTCGATTCTTCTGTGGGAATGCATCTAGAGGACTCCTCTAGTGCCTTTACAAGGGGAAATATATTACAAAAATGAATATGTTACAAAAATATGTGGTCCAAATCGGAAAAATTTTGGGGCCCGTCTTTTTCTCTGCTTTGTGCGCTCTTTGGCTCTGCAACATATGTGTATGTGTATGTGTATGTGTATGTGTATGTGTATGTGTATGTGTATGTGTATGTGTATGTGTATGTGTATGTGTATGTGTATGTGTATGTGTATGTGTATGTGTATGTGTATGTGTATATGTGTATGTGTATGTGTGTGTATATGTATATTTATATGTATGGATATGTGTTTGCATTTGTGTATGTGTATGTGTATGTATATTCTCATATGTGCATGCATATATATATGTATGTGTATATGTGTATGTGAATTTGAATGTATGGATATGTGTTTGCATTTGTGTATGTGTATGTGTATGTGTATGTGTGTGTATATGTATATTTATATGTATGGATATGTGTTTGCATTTGTGTATGTGTATGTGTATGTATATTCTCATATGTGCATGCATATATATATGTATGTGTATATGTGTATGTGAATTTGAATGTATGGATATGTGTTTGCATTTGTGTATGTGTATGTGTATTCTCATATGTACATGCATATATATGTGTATGTGTATATGTGTATGTGAATTTGAATGTGTATGTGTATGCTTATTCATATGTACATGTGTATGCATATGTGTATGTGTATGTGTATGCATATGTGTATGTGTATGTGTATGGTTTGTGTATGTACATGTGTATGTGTCTATGTGGGTGTGTGAACACACACACAAACACTACACACACACACACACACACACACACACACATATATATATATATATATATATATATATATATATATATATATATATATATATATATATATATATATATATATATATATATATATATATATTTATATATTTATATATATATATATATGTGTGTGTGTGTGTGTGTGTATATATATATATATATATATATATATATATATATATATATATATATATATATATATATATATATATATATATATATATATATATATATATATATATATATATATATATATATGTATATATATATAGTTGATATATTTCGATAGTGATATGTGTGAACACCAGGACCATCGGGGCACTTTTTTCCCTCTTTAGGAGGTTTTCTCCCCTATTTGTATATATGCCTATAACCCTAACGGGTCACTAATCTTTGTACATTCTCTTGGTAATAAATTCAATATTGTGTATTGTGCTCCAAGCTTCTTCTTCTTCCTTGTGTTGTTTGCATGCTTCAATAGACCTCAAACTCCAAAAACTAGTATCACAACAAGTCACTGCTTCATCTAGGGCATCATCGACATCCCTTTAGTCATAGTCTCATTACTGCACAGAAATTGATGAGCATACTCAAGGAAATTAGGATTTCAAAACAGCTTTGTTATGTGGTGTCAAAATTGAGATGTGAGATGGTTTCAGCCATCGAATGCACTATCATAGTGCCTATGCAAGAATTTTATTTTTTTTTTATCCAAACATATATATAGGTTTCAGTTCGCTGTTATAAGTGCCTCAAAGACTCCTACAAATTTAGGAGAACTTGATAGGTTAGTTCTGTTCAACTTTTTGAGATACACTTACTTTTTTGCATCAGAAGCCATAGCTAAAAGCAATGATGTCTTCCGTATGTTGGTTGTTGAGGATAAGTTAGAGGGTACCAATTACCCATGATGGTCATATATGATGCATCATGTATTGGTTGCAAAAGGACTATGGAATATTGTGTAGGGTGTTGAAAAATCTCCTGCTACGATTGCAAATACACTTACTAAAGATGATGCAAATGGCATTGAAGATGATGTTCATGTTCCTATTCGTGTTGCAGTTCATGATGCGCCTACTACAGAGCAACTTCATTGGGATTGCAGAGATGCTCAGGCACATGCATTGAAAGCCTTTTTTGTCAAATGCATCATTCACTCCTGCAAAACAACAAAGGATATGTGGGATACACTTACCACATTATACCAGGAAAGAAATGAAGCTTGTATTGCTCACCTACGAAAACAGTTGGAGAGTGAGCACATGAATGAAGGAGATTGACAAAGATCAAAGATTTGAAGGAGCAATTGATTTCTATTGATGAAGACTTTCCAGAAAGTTCACTTGTGTAGACTATTCTGAATGGTCTTCCATATTCATATCAAAATTTTGCTTTTACTCTTTGATTGATGATGAAAGGCAATCCAAATGCCTTAACATTTGAGAAGTTATTCTTTTTTCTGTTGCAAGAAGATCAGTCTAGGTAGAACAGATCCATTATGCGTGTTGCGGATCAAGCTTTCCTAGCTAGTCAGAAGGGCAAAGGTAAATGGAGCTCATCTATTAGTAAACAAAAATCTACTAAGTGTGCACAATCAAAGAAGGATGACAAAGACGAGAGGAAAATGGAAAAGAAAAAGTTATTTCACAATAATATAAAGGAAATGTTCATGTCATAAAGAGTTGTTCAAAACTGGCTGCAAAAGAGGCAAAGAAAAAAGAGGTGAGAATGGTTGTTGTAGAGGCCTCTACACCTAAATCAAAGTCTACAAACCTTGTGTAGAATGAAGAATGGGAATTTACTATTGTTTGCATTTATGACCCATCTTCTCATGAACAATGTATGTCTGCAATAGATTCAAATGTTTGGTACTTTGATAGTGTGGTAAACAAACATATTACCTCACAACGTAGTTTCTTCACTTCACTTGAGCATGCCCCTATAGGGAATACCATCACATGTGTCAACAACTCCTCTTATCCTATCATGGGAGTTGGTAAGATCATTCTAAATACTTTTGGTGGTAGTTCTTTTACATTGTTGGATGCTTTATTTGTGCCAAGGATCAAGAAAAAGTTGTTATCAGTTTCAACTTTAGCCAAGATTGGCTTGGTTGTGAAACGTGTTGATGACAGATGTACAGTTCATGATCTGTCAAATGGTGACATGATTATTGCTTCTGGCATTTTATGTCATGGGTTGTATAAGCTCATAAATTATGCAAAATCTGTGAATGATCAGCATCTTCAGTTCAAGATTCTCAGGCTATGTCAGATGCAAAGCTTTGGCATCCATGCTTTGGCCATCTGAATTTTGCTAGTTTGCTATGATTGTAGAAATCCCAAATGGTGTCTTCTGTGTTGGGATAGATGGATGGAGACTCCAACTGATGAGTAGGTACTACCAAATCCTGCTTAGTACTAGCCCCTTGTAGCTTCAGAGATGATATGTGGGCCCTCTTAGCTTTCCAATGACACTATACAAGTGCTTATGTGCTTTGGAAATAATGTATGGAAAGATTGAATCAAAACAGACTACTTCTAAATAGAAGGATTAATGAAAACCTTCTATTTTTTATCATACACCTGCTGCTTCTTATGCTCAGTGCTACTAGTACAGTAGGAATTGGAAAAATTCCTTTTGAAGGTATCTAATTAGCTTAGTAAGCTAATGATTCCAAGTGAAATCACTTGAAATGATCCACTATACACTGAGCAATCAATTTAACAAATAAATCATTACCCCCGATTTTTTAGGGCCTCTGTAGAGTTTGACCAGTGAGTGCTTCGATGCGCATTTCTCCAAATTGGCTGAATTCATTTGCTTCAAATTTTGTCAGCATGTAGATAACTTGGAGCTGATTCCAACAAGCTATAGATCATTGAAAATGGTAGACAATTGAGTGAGATATGACCAGCACAAGTTGATAGTTAAGAATAACTATAACAGAGAGATCATAGATGAACAATGTAGATGTATTGTATTAATGAATAATCTTGTACAAGATCATAGGCTTGATAATCATAGCCTTATGATGGAGAGTATTCTAGGCTACAATGTAGGCCTAACACTCTTGCAAAATGACAATGAGGAACTCGGGAATTGGTTGCTCTCTCACGTTACTTTTTCAAGTCACCTTTTATAAGTCTTACATTCAAATTTGAATTTGAATTGAACTTTTGGCTCTCTCTAAAAGTAGTCCTTCAATCTAGGAAATATTCCCTCAATGAAGTAGTTACTTTTCTAACTAACAAGTCCACGAGTTTTTGTTAGGTGATTACAAATATTTTCTTAAGTCAAATAAATGACTTTTACAAATGTAAAATGATAAATTTATACTAGCAATGGTTTCCATGGAACTTCATATCTTTATGAATCTCAAGCCAAATGTATGGCCTTGGACTTTGAACCAACATTCTTTACCCAAACTTGAGGCACCTAGTACACATGTTTGTGAAGGTTGTATTTTGGGAAAAGTGTAGCATTCTTCCTTCCCAAAAGATGGTTCAGTATGAGCTATTCATAAATTGCAGCTTGTTCATAGTGATGTTTGTGGTCTTGTGCAAACACCTTCTTTTGGGAACTATCTTTACATCATGACTTTCATTGATGATTTTTCCACACATGCATGGGTATATCCATTGGAAGCAAAGTCCAAAGTACTTATGTGCTTCAAATAGTTTGGTTTTGGCTGAAAATCTATCAGCATGTAAAATGGGCACCCTCCATTCTAATCGAGGGGATGAATATATGTCTTTTGATTTTAATGTATTATTGGTTGAATGTGGGATAAAATGTCAATGTACAATGTCATATACACCTCAACAAAATGGATTTGTAGAAAGGAATAATAGGTCACTCATGGAGATGGTGGGGTCTATGGTCAAGAGTCAGGCTTTACCACATAGTTTCTTGCTTGAGCTTGTTATGTGTGCAACATATGTACTTAACAAATATCCCACTAAAGCATTGCAGTCTATCACTCCATATGAGGCTTGGCATGGTCGCAAGCCATCTATTGCTCACTTGTGTGTCTTTGGTTTTCTGGCATATGCATTAGTGCCTGTTGGCGATATACGAGAAGAAGCAAGTACGGGCATACATGCAGATCTAGCACTAAGGCAACTCTCTATTTTTTTCAAAACCCTTACACCATTTAAAAGTGATTCTCATCACTAAAAACCCCTGTAAATACCATTTTCACCTTTTTGTAGCTCCATTTTGTACAAGCCGAGGAGTCCTCGAGCTTGAGGAGCCTTAGAACTAGTTGCCTACCAATTTTCATATCTTTTAGATCTCGTTTGAGCCCTCAAATAAGCCCTGGAACCTAATTTTTAACTAGGCCGGACACTAGGTCTGGACAGGGCCAAAGCTAGTCAAAAACTATAAATAGAGCTAGAGAGCTCATTTTTGGGGGAACTTCTTGTAGTTTTGAGCTTGTATGAGAACTTTGTTGCAATAGAAGTGATTCCATTGTCTTACTCTCTTTGTTCTTGCCGTGTGTGCGCGTGTGTGTGTATGTGTGTGCATGTTAGTGTGCTTCTCACTCACACATTTGTGCCTTCACTTGCTCGAGGTCTTCATACCATCCTCATGTCTTCCCGGATTGACATTAAAGGAGGTGCTACTCATCACTGAGCTACACCAAATTTTGGCGCCATTACCGGGGATTCGAGCTTTGAGGACAAGCGTGTGATGGTAAGATGTAGAGAGGACGCGTTGGAATGGTAAGTAGTCGGTAAATTTCTGATTTTTCTCCATCTCCATCTCCATCTTCACCTCCTTCTCCATCTCCACCTCCACCTCCTTCTCCACTACATATTCCCTCTTCCTTGTCATTCCCCTCATTTGTTGTGTGCGAGTTTGAGAGAGAGCGAGCGTGTGTGTTCTTGTTTTGTGTGTTTTTGCATGTTTCTTGCAGGTTGCAGCTCCATCATCATCTCCAGCAAGCTCAGCAGGTATGGAATCTGTCTGCACAGTCCCCGAGGCGTCGAGCTTGAGCTATCGCGACACTCAGAAAACTTCACCCAATCACGATTCTGAGTGCACCACGACACTGCGCAGGCCTAGAGCTCCCAGGATCACTAGACAGAACAGAAAAATTCACCATATCCCGAGCTATCGCGACACCTCGAGGTATCGCGACACCTCGAGGTATCGCGACACTCACGACCTATCGCGACACCTCACGACCTATCGCGACACTTGGGAGTATCACGACACCTCACGACCTATCGCGACACCTCACGAACTATCGCGACACCTCACGAGCTATCGCGACACCTCACGAGCTATCGCGACACTTGGGAGTATCGCGACACCTCACGACCTATTGCGACACCTCACGAGCTATCGCGACACTTGGGAGTATCGCGACACCTCACGACCTATCGCGACACTCACGAGCTATCGCGACACTTCGACCCGACCTATCGCGATACATGGGCTTAACGCATGAAAATTTAGAGTAATTTAATTGACTGAATTAAGGTATCTTTGGGCTTAATCTTGGACACATTGGGAGGATATAAGAGCCTTAGGAGTGGGCAAAAGACCTAGAAACCAGGGAGGAATTTCCTGAACCCTGAGAGCCTGTTTGGACCCCTAAGTGCCTGAATGGTCATAACTTCACCATACGAACTCCGATTAATGAGATTTTGGTCTCGTTGGAACATGTATTTTCAAGTTGGCCTTTAGGTGAGACTAGGTGGTCCTAAGATTGAGGGGGTGCAGTGAGTTACTCCAGGGGGGACTACAAATGTTGATGTGTGTCTTTCAATTACTTGTGGTAATAGAGCTATACTGACTGGTGAGCTTTTGCAGGAACATTGTGTGCACTCAAGGCAATCCAAAGCTAGCTAGCGAGGGTGAGTACCAAGCTTGGGAGAAGGCTTCCTGGGCTTGTGTAGCAGTCTGGTCAACCAGCTAATTGAGGTTGGAAGATCTCTCAACCCTCCTTTGTCAATTCCTAGCCTAGGCTAAGTACGACTTAGGTGTGGTAATTAATTAGGGCAACGTTAGACACGAATCAAGTCCAAGAGAATTGATCAACCAAGTGCAAGAATTAAGTAGGTCCTAAGTGCGAAAACCCTAAGGGACAAAAGGTAAACTGGAGTCGATCACTTATCAAGTGCGAAATTCACTTAAGTACTCCTGACGACGCGATTTCAGACAAGATCATAAACATAATATTCAACTCAAAAGAACAAAGTGATTGGTGCAAATTAACCTGCAACGACAGTGTGCTTGGGTCCAAGGGGGTAGATAAATCAGGCATATGAACCTTAGATCAGGCAGACACTTAGGCCGAGACAGACAAAGCCTCAGATCTTCTGAAGCTAGTGTCAATCACACTGCCAGGTCTTGGGCCCAGCAGTTGAGTGATTACCCATACACTCCCAGATCAGAAACAAGTGATTCTGAGATGTCCTATCACATGGAGAGACCAGTAGGTAGTTCAGGGGTGGCTTATCTAGAAAAGCCAGAGGGACCTTACAAGACTCAATTGGAATACATCAGGACGAATCGTCTAGGTGCTCGCATCTACGAAGACAGACTGAGAAGATCTGTGGTCCAGATTAAGAACCCCGATCAACCCCATGGACTAGAACACCCGGTAGTCAAGTTCGAGAATGGAGCATACCTGGATAAAGAGGGGACTATTTATGTAGTCACCACTCTTCCTGATAGAACAGACGAGTTTGGAAATGTGATTGCAGAGACCGACATGGGTGATATAGAACAAGGAAATTTAGAGAAAGAGCCGAGAACTCCCCGGGGTAAATCTGTCTTGACCAGAATCATGACTCCAGAGTGGATTCCACAGGATAATAAAAGCATAGATCTGCTTTTAAACCGAGAAACCGATGAGGCTTTTTGGAGATATAAATCTGCTCAACCTCAAGAAGTCAGCGCCCTCACAATCTATGAGTTTAAAGACCCTGATAGCCCAGGCCAAGTAACCTACCTAGACAATGCATCAGAGAGAATCTTCATGGTCACTGAGCATGGCAGACATGCCTACACATGGAAGGGTGAATTTGTTTTTCCCCAACCAAGGTCTAATGTGTCCTTTGGTCACCAAGGAGCTGGGACCTCCCAAGCTCATGGAGCTCAAAGAGATAGAAGTAGAGACAAACCTGAGGTAAGTTTTGCCAACTCCCTGGGAAGAGAAAGAACGGGAACGGAAAGGAATAGAGTGGAACCTGAGAGACATAGAACCCCATGGAATCAAAGGAATGCTGACGATTTTCCTTTGCCAAGGCCGAGAGAACACACTAGGACCCTGCGACCAACTCAACTGGTGAAGTCCATGAAGAATTATTTCGATGGCACGGGAGACCCTTATGACCATGTGGCAGAATTTCGGCAAGTATTGAAAGCTGAATAGGTAGAGGACCTATTCACACAATATAATGCTTTTGGTCTAACCCTTAGGAACACTGCCCTTATGTGGTTTCAACCACTGAACGAGAGGCATTTCAGAAACATAGACAAGCTCTTAGAGGCATTTATCATTGAGTTTTCTAAGAGTGGAATCAGGCACAACACTTCCTCACTAATTCATAGCTTCAAACAAACACCTCAAGAGACGGTCAGACTAGCTGGAAGAAGATTTAGGCAATACCTGGAGAGATGCCCGATGCCGGAGTTACCCACACCAGCCAAACAAGTGGCCTTGTTCTTAGATGGATTGTTGAGCACCAAGCTCAGGTCATATGTGTATCTGAAGGACCCCAGAACTATAGAAGAGTGCGTGCGCATGTGCATAGACATTGAGGACAATTTAGGTGAGGAGTTAGAACTGTCAAAAATCTATAAGGATTCTGATAGCTCTAGTAGCCTCACATCTGGTCAATCCACATCCATTGAGGAACTTGCAGAGAAGGTAGCTCAAAAACTAGGTGTCTCTAGCAAACAAATTCCGAGATTTGCCCCAGTTAAGCGGTGTTACACTTGTGGCGGTGACCATATGGCAAATGTATGTCCCATTATGGCCCAACCCCAGGCGAATCCTAGTAGCCAGTACTGCACCATAGAGCGCAGGTACACCAACCACACTGCACAAGACTGCCCATATAACAAACAAACTGTTAGGCAAAATTACCCTCAGCCATATCCACAACAGGTTAGATACCAGAATCAGTTGCCACCACAACAATACAACAGACCACAGCAAACTTATCAGCCACCTTATCAAGGGCAGCAGAGACCTCAACCAGTCCTAGTGCAGCAACCCCCTGCTCCAACCAATGTGATCCCAGTGAAATATGCATCTGCTGAAGAAAATCCGAATAGAGCCATAGTCCCAGTCACCCCATTGCTATCAGACAGTGATCCAAGTGACCATAGTTTTGACTCCACACATATTGATAGCCCACAGGCTTACTACATGCAGTCACCCGAGCATAACGAGTCATACTATTATGAGGACCCAAGTGAAAGTAGTGGGGAACCTGAGTATGCCAATGTCATGTACACAAACCCCAACTCTAGAACTCAACCTAGGCAGGTACGACCCCCATTTCCTAGAGGACCATGCTTCAGATGTCAGGGAGATCACCTTATATGTGATTGTCCACTGCCTGCCCCTACACAACCTCAACCAGTAACCATTCAGGGATTCTGTCAAGACTGCGAGAAAGAGCATCTCCTACGAGATTGCCCAAAGAACCCTAATAACATGCCTAAAATCACTCCTATCAATGTTGTTGGGTTAGTTGTAGACTCCACAGGGAGTGTGACTTCCACTGCACCTGTGCAAGTGATCACAAGAGCCCAAGCACTACAACAAAACCAAGGTGTTGGTCAGGAAAAGAGCCCCTAGGTGAGTGAAACAGAGAGCATAACCAAAAAGAGTACTAGAGCCTGGAAGGATAGTCGTGAAAGAATGAAAAGGCAATGGGCAAAAAAGATGAGCGAACTTGAAGAAAGCTTGAGAGAAACCAAAGAAAAAATCATAGAGATCACATCTCAACCGCACTCTCACACATTCCCACCGCTACCATCCCCATCACCCTCCATCCCTCCACCCTCTAATACACCCCACGTAACCCACCCACCACCCCAAGCAGGATCAGTATTAGCTGATCCCACTCCTGAAGACATAAACATGATGCTTAAAGCATATCAGGCCAGAATCCAAGAAGGGCCAAATGTCACAGATCATGACAAGTGCTACCCTAGTGCTGACCTAGAGATAGAAAGAACCAAGCTTTGCGCGAAAATGGTCGCATTGGCTCAGACTATGTTTGAAGCCAGTCGCCTTTTCAATTACTCGGGCTCAGCCAAGACACAATTACACTTGGATGGACTTCTAGAGAAGTTAGAGGGCATAATTGCAAGATCTGCCAAGGAAGAAAAAAATCAAGAAAGAGATAAAGCAAGCAAAAACATGACCCATCCCCCATCAAAAGCTTATGAGCCCAATTCCACTGAACTAGACAACCCCCCCTCCCTAGAAAGAATAGAGAATCTAATGGCACAATCACAAAAGGAACTCGCCCCTCAACACCATGACAAGGCTAGTGAAAGAGCAGGTCTTCCTACCCAGAAAGCCTACGTGCCTAACTCTACGGAGCCAGACACCTCTTCTTCTATGAATCAATACACACCAGAATTCTTGCGAGAGATTCAAGAAGAGAAATGGGCTAAAGAGAGTGAAGTTCCTCCTCCCATTGAACTGGTGGATGACACACACGATCAATTCCCACAAGACCTTCCTTCCATTTATGGAGAGCAGGAGAGTGCCCATTCTCAAGAAAGATTAGACTTCGAGTCTAATTCTTTACAAGAACTACCCCATTTCACAGGCCCATGGGAAGCAAAGTCCACCTGTATGAGAGCACCTACAGTCATGGTAAGAAACAAAGATTCAGTCATACCTAGGAACACAGAGGTAGTGAAGAACACCAAAGTGCAGTGCAATCTCACTTTGGAAGAGCTGCTTAAGGTTAGACCAGAAGTGTGGAAACATGTAGCCAATCAAGTGCCTGAGATAGCAAAACCTCGTTCCCATGTAGGATCACATAGGACAGTGCCAGAGATACCCTTGGATAAGATAGGAGATATGTGTGAAGGTGAAGAAGGGAACACCTATCTTCCCATTACCTACCAGGAGTACACCACCAAGGCAATTTTGGACTCAGGTGCAGGAGTTGCAATTGCCACCACTTCCCTATGGAAGCGTTGGGGCAAGCCAGCACTCAAGCCAACGAGAATGAAATTGCAGATGGCCGATGGTCATATTGAGAGACCCTTAGGATTACTAGAAGGAATAACTCTCACTACATGTGGGGTTGAGTTTGAGCATACTTTTGCTATATGCAACTTTAGCAAAAACCAAGCCTACGAGATGATTTTGGGAAGGCCATTTATGCGGCAATTGCAAGTAGTCCAGGATTGGGGAACCAATTCCTTGTATTTGCAACATCTAGGTGTTACAACCAAAGTCGATCTTAAGGATTACTCTCATAGAGACGTACCGCCTATTCAATGGAATCCCATCCATAGAGCCAAAGATGAGACTGAGTCTGTGCATTCCATAGAATCCGGATCCTCGTGGATGCATGAAGACACCCACTTATGGATGTGTAAGGTAGCAGTAGAAGAAGAGAAGAGAGAGAAAGCCAGAGAGGTAGGTGCAAAAGAAAACCATAGATCAATTCAAGACCCAGCCTATGCACCTGTAGTCTTTCCTGATGAGGAATTTGAACCCCATGGCTGGGCAGAAATCCTAGCAACAATGGACGTAGCCATCAATGAAGAACAGTGGACACCTCACTGTGACGAGGATGGCTATGACATCTCTGTATTCTCCATAGAGCCAATCATGGGAGATGCAGTTTTAGAGGAATGCGAACCTAGCCCTGATGCATTTGAAGATGCAAGTGACTCAGATCTAGAGTCAATCATTATGGACCCACCCTTTGCATCAGATGAAGAATACTTCCATGAAGTAGAGTTTCAACCCCAGAGGCATGGAGAGCTTACAAATGATGTAAGAATAGCCACACATGTGACCCCGAAGGAAGAAGGAAAGAAACGAAAGAAGAGAGAAGTCTCACCAGAAGAGGAAGAATCTTTGTTTGAGGTCCCAGAAAATTTTAAGAAGTATGAGATAGATGACAGGAGAGTCATGATAAGAATGCCTAAACGTGAGCCACAAGCAGGAGAAGCCTATGATAGCAAGGAAACTACCAAGAAAATAGTTGTCGCCATCGAGGAAGGAGAAGAAAGATGCACATACATAGGTCATGACCTGACAGAAGAGGAAGAACAAGAGCTGATAGCCTTGCTAAGAGAATACCAAGATGTATTTGCTTGGAGCTATAAGGACTTGAAAGGGGTAGACCCTGATATATGTTCACATACAATCCCCATGACCTCAGACGCCAGACCCTCGAAACAGAAGCCCTACACATACAACGATAACTATGCTGCTAAGATCAAAGAGGAGATAGATCGACTGGTTGAAGCCGGATTCATCTTTGAAATTGAGCACACTAAGTGGGTATCCCCCATTGTAGTGGTGCCCAAGAAAAATGGAAAGCTGCGTGTGTGTATTAACCTTAAAAAAGTTAATGCCGCCACGATTAGAGACAGTTATCCGCTTCCTATCACTGAGCATCTATTAGAAAGGTAAGGAAGTGTACAGCTTCCTAGATGGGTTTTCGGGCTACAATCAAGTATCCATTGCTCCAGAGGATCAACATAAGACGGCTTTTGCCACGGAGTGGGGCATATTTGCCTTTCGGGTAATGCCATTCGGGCTTACCAATGCACCGGCTACCTTTCAAAGATTAATGTGTCACGTGTTTAAAGAGTTCTTGAGGAAGAATTTGGAAGTCTATGTTGATGATCTTTGCGCTCATTCCAACATTAGACAGACCCATATACCCGAACTCAGATAGATCTTTGATAAATGCAGAGAATATCAAGTCTGCCTGAACCCATAAAAGTGTGTTTTCATGGTCAGGCAAGGCAAAATTCTAGGGCACATAGTGTCTAAGAACGGCATATCCACTGACGAAGAGAAAGTGAGAGCCATAGCAGAGCTACCTAGGCCAAAGAACGTCAAGGAAGTACAGGCTTTCATGGGACATTGTGGTTACTACCGTCGGTTCATCCACATCTATGCTGTCATCGCAAAGCCCATGTACGGACTTCTAACTAACTTTGAGTGGACTGATGAATGTGAGAATTCCTTCCAGGAGCTTAAACGAAGATTATGTTCAGCACCAATCTTGACCACACCAGATTGGAACAGGCCATTCCATGTTCATGTGGATGCATCCAATTACGCTATTGGGTGTGTACTCGCACAACCTACTGGTGAAGGTAATATGGATCTCCCAATTGCCTATGCCAGTAGACAATTGAATGCAGCTGAACAAAATTACACCACTACTGAGAGAGAAGGATTAGGCATGGTATATGCAGTTAAAAAGTTTAGACATTATTTGCTTGCAAATAAGTTCAAATTTTTTACTGATCACCAAGCTCTACTATACCTGGTAAACAAGCCATGTGATACAGGCAGATTAGTAAGATGGTTTCTCTTACTAATGGAGTATGACTTTGAGGTAGTAGTGAGAAAAGGCAGAACTCACCTAAGAGCAGATCATCTCTCAAGGCTCACATCAGGAGAAGCCCCACAAGGAGTGTCAGATGACCTTCCTGATGCTTACTTGTTTAATTTGGAAGTGGTACCGCAGTGGGCTAAGCCATTGGTACCAGTATTGACATACGGGCCTAACCACCCAGTAATAAACACGCAGGATAGAGAGGTAGTAAAAGCCCAAAAGTACCACATCATGGCAGGAAGTATGTACAAGCACACAGATCAAGGGATCTTGGCCTGTTGTGTGGAAGAGGATGAGTATGCTAAGTGGCTGCAATTGGCACATGTAGGTGCATTAGAGCAACACTACTCAAAACAACGAACCCTACAGACCCTGAGGAGACTAGGAGTGCATTGGCCAACTATGGAAGCTTATGTCCAAAAGTTGTGCAAGGAATGCCCAATCTGTTGCACTAAACCACCTGTGGAACATGCCACTCTTTATCAAGTGTCCATAGTGCCAGATTGGAGTGAACCACTAGTATCCTTTCTGAGGACGAAAACATTCCCTCCAGACATGACTCTGGTTAGGAAAAGAAGTCTAGAACAAGAAGCCCTAGAGTACTCACTCATTGGTGATAATCTCTACAAGCGTGGTAAGGATGGTTACCTGAGACTTTGTGTTCATGAGAGTGAATATCTAAAGATTTTGGAAACTGCTCACCAAGGTGTAGCAGGAGGACACTTTGGACCAGATCGGGTGATCAAGGCAATATTATTTGCAGGATTTTGGTGGCCCACCCTTCACATGGATGCACATACCTATGTGAAGAGGTGTGAGATTTGTCAGCGAACCCAGTATCCTATACGCAAAGATGAGATGCCCCTGAAGCCCATGATGGGCGGACGTGCATTCTCTAAGTGGGGAATAGACTTTGTAGGTCCTATCAATCCCCCAGCTAAGGGTTCCCATGCTGAGTATATCATCGTTGCCACGGACTATCTAACCAAGTGGGTAGAGGTAAAAGCCACAACGAAGAACGACGCTCAGACAACTACTAAATTCTTGTTTGAGAATGTATTCACAAGATACGGGCTACCCATAGAGCTAGTTAGTGATAGAGGCACTCACTTCTTGAATGAAATTATTGAAAATCTGCTCCAAGAATTCTTGGTAGTGCATAAGAAGTCTGCCCCCTATCACCCTCAAGCCAATGGGCAAGCCGAAAGCACCAATAAGATCCTATGCAATGTATTGACAAAATTAGTGAACAATAAACGCTCTGATTGGGACAAACAGCTACACCATGCTGTTTGGGCATACCGAGTTGCCTACAAAACGGTACTCCAAGCCACCCCCTTTCAGATGGTATTTGGCCAAAACGCAGTGCTACCGTTGGACTTCTTAATACCTACATTGAAAGTAGCACAAGAGCACGAATGGACGGGTCATGAACTCTCCTCTAGACTTTTTGACCTTGAACGATTAGGAGAAATAAGACTGAGAGCAGCTGCAGGGATATATGCAGCTAAGAAGAGACAGAAGGCATACTTTGATGCCCATGTGAAGGATAAGGGCTTGAAAGCAGGAGATCTAGTTTTAGTCTACACATTGAAACAACACGCAAGGAAGCTAGAAAAGAGAGGCTACGGACCTATGATCATCAATAGGATCTCCACGAGTGGAGCAGTACAACTAGCCACTTTAGAGGGTGATGTTCTCCCAAACTATATTAGCGGATGCAGAGTCAAGTTGTATCAGGAACCCCTCACGGAGGACATGCTAAGTCGACTCAATACTGCTAAGCAACGTAAAGAGGAGGAAAAACGAATTCGAGAAGAGGCACAGGCAGAGGCCTTAGAGCGCATCAGACGAATGAAGTTGAGGAGACAAGGGAGGGATCAGCCTATGACTGACACTCAAGAGTCCCCAGGCTATCACATGGACATGTGTGAGGCTTCAGGTGAACGTACCCATAAGATAGTGGATCGACGACCTTTTGTGACCCTAGAAATAGGACAAAGAGACAGCACAACAAGCGTGAGAGCTTTAATTGATTCAGGAGCAGCCACAAGTGCAGTTCGGCTTTCTTATTGCCAGTAGCTGCAATTGGAGGTAAAACCCCTAGAAGCATATCTGATAGGATTAGGAAGTGTTGAAACCCCTTGCATGGGAGAGGTGGATCTTCCCCTCTACATACAAGAGGTCCTCATGCCAGCAAAAGTGCTAGTGTGTGAAGACGAGGATCTGACCGAACCTCTTGTCTTAGGCCAAGACTGGATCTATGATCACGCAGTCAACCTCAACCTAAGAAGTGGACTTCTTCAGGCTTGGGTAGGCCAAAGCCGTCTGACGATTGAATTAGAAAATCAAGCACTCAAACCAATAGAACAGGCACCAACTCCTGGTCCCTCCAGGAATCCACATAAAGATAATGTTGCTCTTCTTGTCCAAACTTCTATGGTGCAGAGGTTTGTCAATCTTATCAAAGGTACAGGATTCAATGAGGAGTTCGCAGCGGGGTCAAAGGAGATTCTAAACATGAAGACCAAACACTATACAACATGAAGGAGGCCATTGATCAAGAAGTAGGAGCGCCAACCCATGCAACACGGAGCACCTCGTGGCGCGAAGCAGATCTGGATACACAAGGATGGAAAACCCACAACTCTAATAGCAGACTCTCGAGGAGACAACAAACCAGCCACACCATCACGGACACAAGTGAAGGAGTACCCTAGGAAACCTCCTAGGCACACCACATCTATTTGGGTCCCTAAGCGGTCAAGGAAGGCTAGCCCCAATGCTAGACACATATGGGTGCCCAAGGCCTGTTTACGTGCCCAAATAGTTCCAACTCTAGTTACTGGCATAATTCCACACTCTCAAGTCCTCTCGACTAACAACACAGGAACTCTACCTAAATACCACTCTGACCCACACGCAGTCACATCGAGGAACGTCTGGAAATGGGTACCCAAAAGGTCCCAAATCCATCATAAACCATTGCCTGTCTTTAGCTCTAAGAGCTACGAATCCCCTATCCAAGTCTGGAGACCTAAACCATGTATCAAACCCCCGGACCCAATTTTTGTAAATCCATCCACTCTGACATAGGTGCATTCCGAGTCCACTGCATAACCAAAGTAGGCATCTAGGATGATACTGACCTCTAATCACCACTCACACCTATCACAAGCACTTCATCTCTGACCACTAACCTTCGGGATTGTCATGTTAGTATTGTGAAGGGAACACCATTACATCCTGTTTCCTATGCAACACTAATGTGCCTTTCTTCTTCTAGTAGATAAGCACCCGATTCCCATGGCAGTAGTAGCAGGCACAAGCTCTCAGGCAGGCTCTGGTGCTCAAATCAATTGGGATGCCATGCCGATGGAGGCCCCACCAACAGCTCGGCCTGAAGAGTTCGTGAATGTGCGGAGAATTCCTATTCCAGATCCACCAAATGGCCTAACCGAAAGAGTAAAAGGGCACTCTCATTGGTTCAATGAAATGCCAGGAGACTTGGGAGACGCAGATCATATATGGGAGTCCAAGATGGAGTGTGGAGGAGTGTGGTGGACCTTCCAGTTCTTTTCAAGAGAATTTGAAACCTTACAGAATGCAGCTCCACTTCAAGATATCTGGCAAAAAGCAGGATTACAAACTTATTTTAGTGCAGCTCTGCCTAAACCCGATTTCCTCAGGTGCTACTACCTAATTGCCACATTGAAGCCGACAGGTGATAAAGATCATTCAGCCACATTCTGGGTGCCCTCCTTGTCCAATTTGGAGGAAATGAGGAAGTTCGAATTGAATGTTACTTTAATCAGGGAAGCACTTCATATGTATGGCACGCATGTACCTTCTGACCGCGACCCCTTGATACCTGAGTTGATTAAAAGCAACAGAATCAAGAAGCTAAAAGAAATGTGCGCCCTCACCCCCAACATCGCCATACCATTGCGGATGTGCCTCCAACACTTCGCATTCCCAGCTCAGGACCATTTCACCGAACCTCACAAGAAAATATGGTATGGGTTATATCTAGCAGAGTCTGGAAGCTTGCCCATTAAGATGCCTGTATGGATCTTGGACCAAGTGTATGAGGCAGGCAAGCGGGGAGTGAGGAAGCCTACTCTACATGGCTGTTGTGCGCTTACAAGAATTATCTATCGATGTCTTGCATATGATGTGCCGGTTGCCAGAGCCCTAAAATATGCACAACTGGAGTTGTTCAAAGGGCGGAAGTCAGGGAGCCAGCCTGCAAAACGAATGCGTGGATCGCTCTCCCAGGTAATGATCCCCACGACCGAAGCTTCCCCCAGACCAGAAGCTCAGGTCACACCTTTCACGATCCATCTTCAAGGAGTTCAAGCTGGGGATGTGGTACAACCCGCTCCATCCGCCCCTCCACTACCTACCGATGTAGAGTTTGCATCTATGGCCACCTTCACAGAGGATCCAAACTTTGATTTTGAAAGATTCCTGCAGACGGTCCACCTATCAGACAGTGAAGGTTCCCCTGATAATGTTGATTCGGGAGCATCAGTCCAAAGAGAACAGCCACGGGGCGAGACAAGCAGAGTACATGGGGAAGAGGTGGCACAACATCCTCATGACCCAAACACACAAGTTCAGGAAGGTGCACAAAGAAATGAACCAGAAACAGTGAAGAGGAAGCCTCTGCCTATACCGCACAACTCAAAAGACTATACCGGACAATCAAGCAGGTGCAGAGGAGACACAAGATGTCAGAAGAAGCGAATCGAGCCCTAGTAAACCACATGTTGCAATCGGAGAACATCGACCCACATTTTGTAGAATCGTTGAACCTTTTGGCGGACACCTGTGACATCGGGGAAGCCATGAGAACATTGGTCTATCAGGCGAACCCTACTTATGATCAAAGAAGGATAGATACAAGGCCACGGCCTCAAAACAGATAAGTTGGAGTTAGCTCAGAGGTGAAAACTTGCTATTCTTGGTTCATACACCTGTCCAGTGTTTTACATAATTCTCTGAGCACAGCAGCAATTAGCTCAATTCCTCTTGGGGAAGTCTAGTTAGCTTAAAGAGCTAACTTTCAAGAGTAATCTCATCAAAAATAACAAAGCACACACTGAGAATGAGTTTTAACAAGTGATGACATCATCCCGATTTTCACGGGCTGCTACAGAAATAGACCAGTGAGCAGAAAAATCACCATAACTCAAAATTTAGAAATCCAATGATTATGAAAATTTTTATGGTTATACTAGACAGTAAGCTGAATCCAACAAGCTTTAAATCACTGAATCTAGATAAGTAACCACTGAGAAACACTTCTGACAAGATGAGTGAAAAAGTCGGGTACCTGACAGAGAGGTGAAGATGAACAGACCCTGTTGACTTCAAATGAACATAACTGAATATTGCAACATCCAAATGACATGAAAATTTATGCGCATATAGTAGACTTATAGAGCTAACTTTACCAAGTTAAATCACTGAAAATGATGCACCAAGCTCAGAGAAAACATCTCTGCAAGCTGACTGAGAAAACTGAGAGTAATGGCAGTGAGTAGTACACTTCACAAGAACATGGAAAGATGAACTCAAATAATCATGAAAATGAAAGTATATTGCTTGTACAATACAATGACTTACTGATACATATGTGTGCCTTGTAATCACACCTTGATATGGCATAAAGCTCAGCTCTTGGAGGTCTTCACATAGGTCTCTCTAACCACGACTAAAACTGCCATCTATTTATAGTTGAGTTTGGGAGGCTAACTTCCCTCAATCACTCTCCAATCAATCAATGATTGATTGGATTCTCTACCTACCACAAATCACAAATTCGTGGCTCCTCTTTCCATTCTTGATCAAGTGGACTCAACCACTTAAGATTCTCTTACTTTTACATTAAGTAAACTCTTCAAAAGTTACAAGAGGTAGTTCACAAGTGAACTTTACATAGTCTTCTTTTTAAAGCTTCTTCTAAGACTTTGTGAGACTCAAGCCAATACTTAGGCTTGTCATAGACTTGCTCCAACAGCTCCCCCTCAAGCCAAGTATGCTTGAGGTCTTCAATCTTCCAAGATTACCTGCAAACCAATCATAGCCTTGAATTTGCAAAGCTTTGTACCATCCAATGCTTTGGTTAGAATATCTGCACATTGTTGATGAGTGGACACATATGATATTTGAATCTCTTTGCTTAGAACCTTTTCTCGTACATAGTGATAATGAACTTCAATATGTTTAGTCCTTGCATGAAAAATAGGATTAGCAGCCAAATGAATAGAACTCATATTGTCACCAAAAATAGTTGGAGTTCCAAACTCCAATCCAAGATCTTTGAATAATGTCTTCATCCACATAGCTTCTTGTGTAGCTATGGCAAGACCTCTATATTCAGCTTCAGTAGAAGAGAGAGCAACTGTGGGTTGCTTCTTGGATGACCATGAAATAAGCTTTGAACCTGCAAAGGTAAGATAACCTGAAGTGCTCCTTCTATCTTCCTTGGAGCTAGCCCAATCTGCATCAGAAAATAGCTTCAAACCTAAATCAGATACATAAGGATAATAAAGTCCTTCATTTATGGTTCCTTTGAGATACTTGAGAATCCTTTTGGCAGCATCCATATGTGGTTTCCTTGGTGTGTGCATAAATTGGCTTAGCACACTCACACTGTAACATATATCTACTCTTGTCAATGTGGCATAGTTGAGACTACCCACTAGACTTTGATATGATGTGATGTCCTCTATGAGTTCACCTTCATGTGAGCTCAATTTGTGATTGACCTCCATTGGAGTACCTGCAATCTTACAATCTTGCATCTTGAATTTTGCCAACATGTCCTTAATGTACTTCCTTTGAGTGAGAAACAAACCATGATCTTTGTAGACAACTTCCAAACCTAGGAAGTAGGTAAGTGAACCCAAATAACTTATCTTGAACTCTTCTCTCATCTGATCTTTGATCTTCTTCATACCATCTGCATCATTTCCTGTCAATATAATATCATCTACATATACACATAGATAGATGACCTCGGAATTACTCTTTTTAATAAAGAGTGAAGGATCTGCCTTGCTTGGTTGAAAGCCTTTGTCCTGCAAGAATGAAACAAGCCTGAAATTCCAAGCTCTTGGAGCTTGCTTGAGACCATACAATGCTTTGTTAAGTTTACACACATAATCAGGATAAACTTGATTCTCAAAACCAGGTGGTTGTGCCATATATACCTCTTCTGTTATCCAACCATTCAAGAATGCATTCTTTACATCTAGTTGAAGTATCTTCCAATTCTTGGAAGAGGCAATACTAAGCAAAACCCTAATAGTAGGCATCTTTGCCACAAGAGAGAAAGTCTCCTCATAATCAATTCCCTGAGTTTGTGCAAAGCCTTTTGCCACAAGCCTTGCCTTATACCTGTTAATTGAACCATTAGAATTCTTCTTGAGTTTATAGACCCATCTTGAGCCTATTACCTTCATGGATGAAGTCTTGGGCACCAAATCCCAAGTGTTGTTTTCCTCAAGTGCTTCAATCTCTTCCTTCATTGCATGCTTCCATTCTGTTTTTGCTTTGGCCTCTTCAAATGATGATGGCTCCTCTTGGTTTATGTCCTGTGCTATGTAGATAGAATGTTTAGTTACTAATGAGGTGTCAAACCCATACCTTTCTGGTTTTTTCTTTTCCCTCATAGATCTTCTTAGGCCATGATGTGATGATTCTGCCTCATGTCCAAGTTCCTGCAATTTTGCTTTACCTTTAGACTTCCATGCTTTGATCTTTTCCATCTGAGATTCTTCATCATCCTCTGAGGTGTCTTGTTCTTCAATCTTCGGTTGTTCTCTACCAAGCTTTGGAAAATCTTCTTCAAGATTATATGGTAAATTGACCTTTCTGCATGAATCTTCATGCCATGAATTGTTCTCATCAAAAACTACATCTCTGCTTACCAAGAATCCTTTGTTGGTAGGGTTGTATAACCTGTAGCCCTTTTGATTGTTGTCATATCCAATAAATACACACCTTTCTGCCTTTGGATCCATCTTGCCTCTAACCTGTGAAGGAACATGAGCAAAAGCAATACATCCAAAAATTTTACAATGATCTAAGCTTGGTCTTCTTCCATTCCAAGCCTCATATGGAGTCATCCCATCAAGGGATTTTGAAGGCAACCTGTTAATCAAGTAAGTGGTTGTAGATACAGCCTCAGCCCATAAGTAATTAGGTAAATGCTTTTCATTTAACATAGACCTTGCAGCTTCAACAATTGTCCTATTCCTCCTTTCTGCCACTCCATTTTGCTCAGGAGTGTACCTTGTAGTTACCTCTCTTTTGATTCCTCTTTCTTGAAGAAAAGAATCAAACTCATGGGAGAAATATTCTCCCCCTCCATCTGACCTTAGCCTTTTTAGTGATTTACCTGTTTGATTCTCCACAAGAGCCAAATATCTTTTGAAACATGAAAAAACTTCATCTTTGTGTTTCATAAAGAATAGGATAGTCCATCTGCTGCAATCATCAATAAAGGAAACATAATACCTTGATCCAGATATTGAAGCTTCCTTGCTAGGTCCCCATACATCTGTATGAACCAACTCCAAGAGATCTCCATGCATATAACCTTTCTTCATGAATGGTAACCTGTGAGACTTTCCAAATTGACATGCACTGCACTTATAAATCATATGTTGTTTTGACAAATTAGGAAGTCCAAGTACACTTTGGTCCCTGCAGATTTGCTTTAATGACCTTTCACCAATATGTGCTAACCTTTTGTGCCATACTTCCAATTCTGTGAGTGTCTGACTACCATAATTAAAGAGAGCAATGTTTCTAGTGTCTTGTAATTCAAATGTGAACAATCTACCTGTCTTTTCACCTTTTGCAATTCTTCTGAATCCTTGACTTGGATCTTCAACAAATGCTCCTGCTTTTGTGAACCTGACTTGCAACCCTTTCTCTACTATCTGCCCAACACTTATCAAATTCTTTGTAATGGTAGGGACATAGAGTACCTTACTGAGTAGGTTGATGTTTCCATCAGGTGCTTTGACATTGCCTATTTTCTCCACAGGATGTTTTGTATCATCTCCTGTTTGTACCTCATGCTTATTCCTTGGATCTTCTAAATCTGATAGGAGTGCCACATTTCCTGCCACATGATTTGAACAACCTGAATCTATGTAGAAAACATGCTCATCAGATTTACCTTGTGGCATAGCCATGTTCATGATCAATAATGAATCCTCTTTGTTTGAGTCTTCTGTGTAGTTATTGTAGTCTCTCCTTCCTTTGTAGCCTCCTTGATAGTTTGAATGATTGTAGTTGTTGTAGTTGCCATGGTAGTTGTTGAACCTTCCTCTTGAGTAGCCATAACTTCCTCTATTGTATCCTCTACCTCTTTGATTCCTGGAATTCCTAAAGCAATTTTCAGTTGTATGATTAGTTAATCCACAAATAGAACATGAGTTGGAGTCTTGGGATCTCCCCCTGCCTTGTCTACCTCCTCTTCCTCTACCTCTGCCATGTCTTCCTCTACCTGCATAGTTAGCTTGATATGTACCTGCTTCATCATCCACTTTCTTTGCCTTTCCTTTGTTATCTTTAGACTTGCTTTTATCCGTGTATAAAGCTGAAGATTGATTACCTTTAGAGCTTTCTCCATTTTTGATAAGCTTTGCCTCTTGAGTAAGTAGTTGTCCAATGAGTGTGTTGAAATCAGGTAGCCTTGCTTTGGTCCAGTACAAAGAAGAAGATCATGGAAAACATTCGCCATCAAGGTTCAGAACAACGCAAATTGTAAAGAATGGCTCAATTACCCCGCAATCGCACCCCCAACCGGCACACCTACAGTATCATACATGATAGCCACCATCAGACATTGGATGCCACACCTCCACCCCATGCCGGATGTCGCCGCTCAAATGATGCTCAAAATTTTGGACATGATGCAAGTGGTCCTAAAGACCTTTCGAAATGTACGTAACATCCAGCCTTCAATTCCGGGCTTCATCAATGGTAATTATGATTTGCTGTATGACATGAGCACGACCCCGAGCATTCGAGTTGCTTACGCATGGCATGCACGAATAAGATGTTCACCACGGGGTTTTGGGAGTCACACTCAGAAGTGTTCGCACCACGCCCAACCCACCTGCTACATCTATTCGCATGTGAACAAACCATGCACTCAGAGCTCTACACCACACCACACCCTGGTATGCCGGGAGCAGTCAATTGGGATGCCCTCCAGAGAGACTTGGTCCGGGGACTACGCATCAAGGAACAAGAAGTGGCAACCGACCTCCTGCAGAAGTACATTGATCAAACAGTGGAGCAGAGGTCTGTCAGAGGCGACAGACGCTAAGGGGGGGACAGTGTTGGCGATATACGAGAAGAAGCAAGTACGGGCATACATGCAGATCTAGCACTAAGGCAACTCTCTATTTTTTTCAAAACCCTTACACCATTTAAAAGTGATTCTCATCACTAAAAACCCCTGTAAATACCATTTTCACCTTTTTGTATCTCCATTTTGTACAAGCCGAGGAGTCCTCGAGCTTGAGGAGCCTTAGAAGTAGTTGCCTACCAATTTTCATATTTTTTAGATCTCGTTTGAGCCCTCAAATAAGCCCTGGAACCTAATTTTTAACTAGGTCGGACACTAGGTCTGGACAGGGCCAAAGCTAGTCAAAAACTATAAATAGAGCTAGAGAGCTCATTTTTGGGGGAGCTTCTTGTAGTTTTGAGCTTGTATGAGAACTTTGTTGCAATAGAAGTGATTCCATTGTCTTACTCTCTTTGTTCTTGCCGTGTGTGCGCGTGTGTGTGTATGTGTGTGCATGTTAGTGTGCTTCTCACTCACACATTTGTGCCTTCACTTGCTCGAGGTCTTCATACCATCCTCATGTCTTCCCGGATTGACATTAAAGGAGGTGCTACTCATCACTGAGCTACACCAGTGCCTAAACAACAATGTAGGGAATTGGATGATAAAGCAATGAAATGTATTTTTGTTGGGTATAATTCTGAAAGCAAAGGCTATCATTTGTATCATCCACAGACTAAACGCATTTTGTTTAGCTTGTTTTTGTGGAAGATGCAATTCAGCCATTTTTTCATGTAGTAAGGAGGCATCAGTTAGCTCCAAAGATATGTATGACACTTTGTTGCCTCTTTTTACAGGTGGACGGTCTAGTGGTGGTCCAAATGAGTTAATTTCTCAGCCTTTGCATGTTCCACATGATGATGCAGATCATTTCATTTCTAATGCATATTTACATGATGCACGTGTTGATGAGAGGTCTCATATAGACGAGACCAAAACTATGCCTAAATGGCTGGTGTAGACTTTGCAAGATAGCAAATTAAATGCATTTTTTTCATATCATACTCGTTCAGGCTCTCATAGTGCTTCTTTTGCATTAGATTGCTATGTTATGGTTGCCTCTAGTCTTTGTGATGAGAATGATCCTATTTCATTTGATGAAGAACAAAACTCAAAAAATTGGATGGTTGATATGCAATCAAAATATGATGTTATTATGAAAAATGATGCTTGATCTTTATGTGACTTGCATCCAGGTAAGAAGGCCATTGGAACTAAGTGGGTATACAAGTTGAAGCATAAGCCTCATGAAACACTTGATAGGTATAAGGCTAGGATTTTTGCAAAATTTTATGCTCAAGAAAGAGACATTGATTTTGATGAGACCTTTGCTCCTACACATGATATCGGAGATGCATTTGATGTTGTTCTCTACCAGCAAGTTGTTGGATGCTTGATTTACTTATGCATTACTCGACCAGATATTCAGTTTGTTGTCTCACAGATGAGCAAGTGTATGCGTTGCCCGAGTGTTAATCATTCGCAAGCGGTTAAGCATATCTTTCGCTTCTTGAGTGGTAGCCGACTACTTGGATTGTTTTATCCCAAGGGAGGATAACTACCGCCAGATTTAGATGCTTTTTCTGACTCTGATTGGGCTGGTTGCTATGACACTCATGTGTCCATTAGTGGTTTTTTCTTCATGCTTGGGAGCTCATGCATATCTTGATTGAGCCAGAAGCAGCCTACTGTGGCCACTTCTAATTGTGAGGTTGAGTATAGGGCAGCTTTCACAGTGACTATTGAGTGTGTGTGACTCAGATGCCTTATGGTTGATTTGGGTGTTGGTTAGTCTTCTGCCACCACCATCTTTGCTGACAGTCAAAGCACATTGGCAATTGCAAGAAACCCATGCTCGCACTAAGCACATTAAGGTGCATTATCATTATGTCAGGGAGAGGTTATCTGCTGGAGAGATTAGTTTGGCATATGTGCCCACACAGGAGAACATTGCACACCTTTTCATAAAGGCTCTGCCTAGGGAGAAGTTTGAAGCTTTTGGCAAAGCTTTGGGCTTACTTCCTTGTTCTCTTTGTGTGCTTCCGCAAACCTCAAACTCCAACATGTGTGTATGTGTGTGTGTGTAGAAGCATGATGTATAAACATACTAGCATTGTAATATATGGAAACAAGCTATATGGATTTGGAGAATTTTGACATGTGGATCTTGAGAAAGACAAGATCGAAGCGTGCACCATGGTTGAGGAGACCATCGGGGAAATCAAGAAAAAAAGGGAAGCAACTTTGGTTGGAGAAAAAAGCTTAGTAGGAGGAAAAATCTTCATTCAATCTACCTACATGAGGCCAATTTAAAACGATTCAAATACGGAATGAGATAATTTGACGGATTGTAAGGAAAGTTGGAAAAGGAGGTTTTATTCGAGAAAGGATTCATGCATGATTCTTCTAGATTTTTTGGGATTCAAAGATAGGATATGTGGCACAGAAGTGACAAATTGGTGACAATAGGTGGCAGTGAAGCAGAAGAAAAGGAGGCTCTCTCAGAGTTTGAAGAGGAGAAGTTTTGACTGTTGCAAAGGAAGGGTAGAGTGCTCTCTAATAAGAAGATACACACAAGACACTCTAGATAGAGGAAAAGAGGACAACGGTATAAGATTTAGTCTATACCAGGGGTTCATTCACCATATTGAAAGGGGGGAGGGATTTGGATGCTTCTTCTTCAATTGGTGAAGAAAGAGATATAGAGATAAGTAGGAAGAACAATGGGTGTTTACTACTGTCTGTAGTTTTGACCCATCTTCTCATGAGTAGTGCATGTCTGCTGATAGTCGGGTGACCAAACATATTACCTCATAGCGTAGTTTCTTCTCTTCACTCGAGCCTACCCCTACAGGGAATACTGTTACATGTGCCAACAACTCCTCTTATCCTATTATGGGAGTTGGTAAGATCATTTTGACTACTGCTGATGGTAGTTCTTTCACTTTGTCAGATGCTTTATTTGTGCCAGGGATCAAGAAGAACATGTTATCAGTTTTTGCATTAGCCAAGATTGGCTTGGTTGTGAAATTTGTTGATGACAAGTGTACAGTTCATGATCTGTCAAATGGCGATGTGATTATTGCTTCTAGGATTTTATGTCGTGGTTTGTATAAGCTCATAGACTATGAAATATCTGTAAATGATTTGGCATGTGCAGTAAATGATTCTCAGGCTATGTTAGATGCAAAGCTTTGGCATGCACACTTTGGTCATTTGAATTTGCTAGTTTGCTACGCCTACAAAAATCTGAAATGGTGTCCTCTTTGCCCAAACTTGAGGCACCTGGAAAACATGTTTGTGAAGGTTGTATTTTGGGCAAAATGCAGCGTTCATCCTTTCCAAAAGATGGTTCAGTTCGGGCTACTCAGAAATTGCAACTTGTACATAGTGATGTCTGTGGTCCTATGCAGACACCTTCTTTTGGGAATTATCTTTACTTTGTGACTTTCATCGATGATTTTTCTAGGCACGCATGGGTATATCCATTGAAGGCAAAGTCCGAAGTGTTCATGTGCTTCAAACAGTTTTTGGTTTTGGCTGAAAATCTATCAGCATGTAAAATGGGCACCCTCCATTCTGATCGAGGCGGGGAGTATATGTGTTCTTATTTTAATACATTTCTGGCTGAACGCAGGATAAAATGCTAGTGTACAGTGTCGTATACACCTCAACAAAATGGAGTTGTTGAACGAAAGAACATGTCACTCATGGAGATGGCGAGGTGTATGGTCAAGAGTCAGGCTTTACCACATAGTTTCTGACTTGAGGCTGTCATGTGTGAAGCATATGTACTGAACAAGTGTCCCACTAAAGAGCTGCAGTCTATCAGTCCATATGATGCTTGGCATGATCGCAAGCCATCTGTTGCTCATCTGCATGTTTTTCGTTGTTTAGCATATGCATTAGTGCCTAAACAACATCACAAAAAATTGAATGATAAAGCAGCAAAATGTATTTTTGTTGGGTACAGTTCTGAAAGTAAAGGTTATCATCTGTATCATCCATTGACTAAACGCATTCTGGTTAGCCATGATGTTGTTTTTGTGGAAGATGTTATTCAGCCATTGCTTTCATGTACTAAGGAGACATTTGTTAGCTCCAAAGACATGTATGATACTTTGCTACCTCTTTTTACAGGTGGATAGTCTAGTGCTAGTCTTAATGAGGCAACTTCTCAACCTTTGCAGGTTTCATGTGATGATGCAGATAATTCCATTTTTGATGCAGATGTACATGATGCAGTTATTGATGAGAGAGTTGATATTGAGCAGGCAAGAACTATGCCAAAATGGCTGGTGCAGACCTTGCATGATAGCAAATTAGATTCACCTCTGTTATATCATACTCGATCAGGCTCTCATAGTGCCTCTTTTGCATCAGATTGCTATGCTATGGCTGCATCTAGTATCTGTGATGAGAATGAGCATGTTTCATTTGATGAAGCACAAAAGTCAGAAAATTGGATGGCTGCTATGCAATTTGTATATGATGCAATAATGAAGAATGGTACTTGGTCTTTATGTGACTTGCCTCCTGGAAAGAAGGCCATTGGCACTAAGTGGGTATACAAGCAAAAGTGTAAACCTGATGGTACAGTTGACACGTATAAGGCTAGGCTTGTTGCAAAGGGTTATGCGCAGGAAAGAGGCATTGATTTTTATGAGACCTTTGCACCTACATGTCGTATGACTATTGTTCAGAGCATTTGTGCAATTGCAGCCCATCATGGTTGGAATGTACAAAAGTAGGACATTAAAACTGCATTTCTGAATGGTGACTTGCATGAAGAAGTGTATGTGTTTCAGTCCCGTGGCTTTGTGCAGAAAGGGCATGAAAACCAGGTGTGCACGTTAAAGAAGGCATTATATGGTTTAAAACAAGCACCACGTGCTTAGTATGAGAAGATACATGCCTATCTGATTGCACATGGTTTTGAGAACGGTCCAATTGAAAGCACCTTATATGTTAACCGTGCTAATGATGTGTTTCTGATCATTGTCATCTATGTTGACGAATGCTGCTCACTGGTCCTATTGAGAAGCATATTGCTGATTTTAAGGTTGATTGCATGCCTCATTATTTGAGATGTCTAATTTGGGGCATTTGCATCACTATTTGGGCATTCAGTTTATGCAAGTTGATGGTGTAATGGCTTTGTGTCAAACGAAATATATTGACACATTATTGCAGCATTTTGGCCTTGAAGATTGCAATCCTATTGCCAATCCTATGGAGACAGGTTTACGATTGAGTCTTCATGATGCTGGAGATGCATTTGATGTTGTTCTCTATCAACAAGTTGTTGGATGCTTGATTTACTTATGCATTACTAGGCCAGATATTCAGTTTGCTGTCTCACAGATGATCAGGTTTATGCATTGCCCAAGTGTCAAGCATTGGCAGGCAGTTAAGTGCATCTTTCGCTACTTGAGTGGTACTCGGCTACTTGGGTTGTTTTATCCCAAGGGGGGATCACTACCGCCAAATTTGCGTGCTTTTTCAGACTCAGACTGGGCTGGTTGCTATGACACTCCTGTGTCCACTAGTGGCTTTTGCTTCATGCTTGGTAGCTCATGTATATCTTGGTTGAGCAAGAAGCATCCTACTGTGGCCACTTCTAATTGTGAGGCTGAGTATAGGGCAGATTTCATAGCTACTGTTGAGTGTGTGTGGCTCAAAAGCCTTATGGCTGATTTGGGTGTTGGTCAGTCTTCTGCCACCACCATCTTCACTGATAGTTAGAGCACATTGGCAATTGCGAGGAACCCTGTGTTCCATGCTCGCACTAAGCACATTGAGGTGCATTATCATTATGTCAGGGAGAGGTTCTCTGCTGGGGAGATCAGCTTGGCATATGTGCCCACGCAGGAGAACATTGTAGACCTTTTCACGAAGGCTCTGCCTAGGGAGAAGTTTGAAGCTTTCCGCAAAGCTTTGGGCTTACTTCCTTTTGTGGAGTGATTTCCACATAGCTTGGCACTTCCATATACATGAGTGCCAGCTACTTGTTCACTGCATCACTCCCAGGGGGGATTTGTTGATATATTTATGTAGTGATGTGTGTGAATACTCTAGGACTGCCAGGGCACTTTTTTCCCTCTTTAGGAGGTTTTTTCCCCCTGGCTTGTATATACGCCTATTGCCCTAATGGGCTACTTATCTTTGTACATTCTCTAGTAATACATTCAGTATTGTGTGTTGTGCTCCAAGCTTCTTCTTCTTCCTTGTGTTGTTTGTGTGCTTTTGCAGACGTCTAACTCCAACATCCTTTGGAGGAATAGAAAGGAGATGACATTTCCATTATGGCAAAGGGATTTTTTTAGTAGGCTCCCCGTTTTCCTTAAGAAGGTTGATATTCATGTAAACTGTCATCTCAATTCAAGCTCAAGAATGCAATTTTGCATGTCTAAGGAGGTAAAAGGAGAAGGAAACACAAGGAAAAAGGGATCATCAGAGAAAGTGTACCAGTAGGAGGGGAAATTTCACAAAAAGAGGTCCAAAAAAGGTTGATTGGAAAGGCATTCGGGGATAAGAAAGACCTAGGAGATTTTGATTGGCATATGTTAACCATTGATATGTTAATGGTTGTGCGATTATGCATGATGAAACCAGGGAAGCTCACAACACACACATAAAGGGAAGGAATTTCATTTCCATAAGGGATGTGTTGTTCATTTGAAGGTGATCAATATTTGTTTCAAGAGAAATACAGCCAAAGATCACATAACAAAGAGTCCTGCATTCAAAGGACACCCAGAAGGAATATGCAAGATTTGAGGATCATCAACATAAGTCCTTCCATTATTTATCTTTTGCACATCTATAATGGGAAGTCCATCGCCTCATGTTCTGAATTTGTTGCCTACTCATCATTGATAATGATCTCTTATCCTTTCAAAATTTAAAGAGAATTCATATGCAGATGTTTTGAAAATAATTATGTTCCAAAGAAGATTGCATAAGTTCCTATCATCCATTTCCTTGTCACGTTACTTTTTATGTGGATCCATTTCGGTGTCTATCATCTCTTTTCTCTACATATCATTTAGGGAGAATTGAAGGGACATGTAGAGAAGGAGCATCATGAAGAGTAGTTGAAAGATTGGAGCATAACGCACATATAGAAAGGATATAGAAACATCGGTTTGTGTAAAGAATACACTATGGTAGATGGACGCCCACTTTGATGCATTTTCTAGGAGGACTATCGATTGTTCTTGATTCTCATCACAAAAACAAGACTAGATATGCCAGAGAACTGCTAATTCCATGGAGAGGTTGAATGTTTGAATATGTTCATCGGTGTCTAGGGAAAAACTCATTAGAGCTAAATATATCATACACGCATTCCCAGAGGTTCAACGAGTAGCCTCTCCATCAGCGAATAAAGAATGGATTTTCTGAAAATTGTTTTGGAGGTTAGTATGTGGTTCCAATGCTATTTATACTCTATCCTATGTGGTGTGCACATTCACAGCTAATGATATCCTAATGATATCCTATACTCTGTGAGATGGAATTCGTTTAGTTTTTTTGGTATCTCATATAGTTTTTCTTACATGCCATAACTTGTCGACTACCAAATTTTAAGGCTCCATTGGGACTAAGTGATTATTAGAAGTAGAAAGGAGCTCTTTTCAGGTTGCAAATTGTAGATGTTATGAAAAACATTTTGCATATGATACATCATAGAGTTTCTACATAAATAAACAATGTGTTGGTATTTACATACTATTGGTTGACCTAACATGGATTTGAACAACAAAGATGTTTTGATGATAAAAAATCAATTTAATGCTTTTTTTAAATGTTTGGAATTGAGGATCCATTATGATGCTGCTGGTGATTCTCAGGTTAGTCTAAAAGGAATCTCACTAGGAGTGAACTCATCCAGCCATCTTACTTCCATTAGGTCATCCTATTTGTGCATTTTTAGGAACACTTCTAAGAGCTACCAAGTTGTGAGTTGACACTTTTTTACCCTCCTTTCCAAGTACATCTCGACATACCTGCTGAATCGAGTGTGAAAGGAGGGGCTGAGTAGATCATAGCGCTAGCAAATGGATGAATCGAGCTGAAGAACTAAAACATCGATGATGTTTTAGTTTAATTCCTATGCTTTAAACAAGACGATAGGCAAGAAAACCTATTGATTCTCTTCATGAGAGATTAACCAAATAGTATGGATTTTTCAATGGAAAGAATGTTTCCAAGTTCTACAAAGAATATGAACTTGCGGAAAAATATTTAGATGTTAGTCTTACACCTATGATAGACCATGATCTATGCAGGGACATCTACGTATATGAATTGGATCTATGTGATCATCTCATCCAAATAAAATAAATGACATGGAATCAATATAAATTGGCTCTCCTCAAGTTGTTCATGCTAGAGGACGTGGATAAAGTGATGCAAAAATTCTTCCTAAAGTGGGTCCATATGCCCAAGGACCAACCAATTCTAGAGATCAAAAGAGTTTGATCAACAATTTGAAGATATGTCTGAGCATGATAAGAGATGTATAAGGCATGAAAGAGTGTCATTGTTTCTATTGGCAGTAGAAAGTTAGAGAGGAATTTATTCCACTCTTGCAAGACATGGATTTTGAATCAGAAATCATAGAGGATTGGATGCTCATCCATAAAGCTATGAGAAGATACGTCATGAAGCAATTTAGAAGCTAGTTGAGTTTCCAAACTAGTTTGAATCAGTCAAGATAACACTCTTTATGTTCAGAATACAAGAAATAAAGATACTTACACTGCTTTATCCATCACAGATATAAACATCTATCTGTAATTTTGAGCATCAAGCACTTCATGGATTGTGATATGACAACCAGTATGATAGATCCGATACACATAACTCACCAAATCTAGAATGCACTTCTTACCTGCATGCCACTGTTTATTGCGGATGAGATCAAATCTAGCCATCTTGGTGATCTCAAGTGCAAGCTCATCTTTATAGATCTTTATAGGTCTGAATCTAGAATGACAACCCGACTACTCGTCGATCCAAGTTCTGATATTCCCTTCCATCCACTAACTCTATCTTATAGGTATACTCATATGGACTCGTTTTTAACTTTAATTTCTTTACCAAAGAAGATTTATTGGCATTATGTGTAGTCCTATGCTAATAATATTTTCATAGGATGATCATTCACCTCCCCCTCTCATGACAACTAGCTCAGTGTCGAGGAGGTGATAATCTTTTTTTGCAATTGGGAACAATACCACACTTGGCACAGTATCATCTTCTTGGTGACGGTTATATTCAAGATGGGTTGTTTGTCCTTGGATGGAGGATCCATCTCACTGTCTACAACTAAAATATCAATCTGAAGGACATGGAGTGGATGATGAAGTTTATTGCCTCTCCACCACCATTGTTGCAAATATCTCTTTCTTCTTGGGACAACCTATATGCATGCCAATCTAGGCATCTATAACAAAGGCCCTCATGACTAACCTTTTCTTTCTGTTGTTGTGTCAGACTAGATTGTTGAACTGCGATCAACCATGGAAAAAACAACTTTTCTCTTCCCATGGCTCGAAGTCTGAATAACATTCATCCATTCACTGGGTATTGAAACTAAAATTATGGGCTTCCTAAATCTTTTCCAAGTAGTCTTTTTTCCCGAAGGTTGAGGTCAAGAGTGTCACCCATCCTCCAACACTGATGCAAGTTCTACATCCTCGTTTAAGGTATGACAACACTCCTTGCACACAAATGGATGCAACATCTCTGTAAACCCAAATACAAACTTACGTACATCAAGAAAGTTAGACACCTGATCTAGAATCTTCAACAAGATTTCTCTATACTTATCTATGTATTCCTACACTATGAGGTTTCTTTGCTACAAGAAAAACCAAGTGTCTAAAGCCCTACTAAGCTCACGTGGAGAAACAAAGTTACTATAAAATATGATCGTAAATTCCATCCAAATGCATGATTTTGTCTTATTCTTCTTTATTTTCCTCCACCATCGGTGGGCAAAATCCATTAAGCTATACATGGCATGATGGATCTTTTGTTTTTTATCAACAATATTACAAAGACATAAGCACTACTCCTACTTACATATCCAACGATCCACTGCATATGTCGTCATGGCGTTGACATGTCCATGGTATTTTAGTGGATTCAAATTTTTCATTGCCACTTAACATCTACAATAGTCAACATTCCCACATTTGATATCTGTGAACTAGATGGCTTTGCAGATGGAACGTCCACGTGTCGAGATAACTATAGACGGCACCTATGGTTTTCTAATGACTTCAAGGATAATCTGAAGAGTATCCTCCATGCAAGAGACTTTGGCATTTAAAGATTTGATCTCCTCAGTTATCTAAAAAAGATGCAATACCTAATTATTGATATTCCTAATTAATGATGTTTGATGCAAAAATGAACTCAAATGATGTCTCCTAAGTCCTCTCTCCATCCCAAACATCAACAAAATAAAAAATTTCACTCAATCCCCAATTCCTATACAAGATTACATGATGAATATACAAGTTATAAACAGTCTTAATATAAGCGCATAAATAACCTAGACAATGTTGCAGTTAGACGTCTACGAAAGCACACGAACATCACAAGGAAGAAGAAGAAGCTTGGAGCACAACACACAATACTGAATATATTACTAGAGAATGTACAAAGATAAGTAGCCCATTAGGGCAATAGGCGTATATACAAGTCAGGGGAAAAAACCTCCTAAAGAGGGAAAAAAGTGCCCCGGTGGTCCTAGAGTGTTCACACACATCACTACCTAAATATATCAACAAATCCCCCCTGGGAGTGATGCGGTGAACAAGTAGTTGGCACTCATGTATAAGGAAGTGCCAAGCTATGTGGAAGTCACTCCACAAAAGGAAGTAAGCCCAAAGCTTTGCGGAAAGCTTCAAACTTCTCCCTAGGCAGAGCCTTCGTGAAAAGGTTTGCAATGTTCTTGTGTGTGGGCACATATGCCAAGATGATCTCCCTAGCAGAGAACCTCTCTCTGACATAATGATAATGCACCTCAATGTGCTTAATGCGAGCATGGAACACAGGGTTCCCCGCAACTTCCAATGCGCTCTAACTGTCAGTTAAGATGGTGGTGGTAGAAGGCTAACCAACACCCAAATCAGCCATAAGGCATCTAAGCCACACAACAGTCACTGTGAAAGCTGCCCTATACTTAGCCTCACAACTGGAAGTGGCCACAGTAAGCTACTTCTTGCTCAACCAAGATATACATGAGCTACCAATCATGAAGCAAAAGCCACTAGTGGACACACGAGTTGTTGAGAGTTCCATGCTCTACCCTTTTGTCCCAACTCACTTTCATTCTCATGCAAGCACATACATCCCACATGCAAGGGAATTCTCCCAAACTCCATATAAGCAAGGCCTCCCTTCACTCCACACAAGTCATTCCACTCTAGCTCATTGCCAAGAGTATGCTCCCACTCCTCATGGAGTCACCATGCTCATAGAGCATCTCATGTAAGTCATTTCCATTTCCATTTTAATTCATTCATAATGTTTTGTTATCTTTTGTTCCTTCCTCCTTAGCTTGTTTGATATGTGAATGTGAGTAGAGTAGGAGTAGTCCTTTTTCATTTCAACATGGTATCAGAGCATAGGTTCATTTTCTTTGAGTTCATGTTTTTTCATTATCATTAACTTAGATGCATCCTTTTTTTAATCCCTCCCTCCCTCCCGTTTCAAATCTTTCTAATAAAAGTGTTTTTGAACTCTCTATCCTTTTTTTTCCTTCCATCCTCCCATCACTAAGAACATTTTTTATTTTTCTTTCATTTCATAATCATATTTATCTTTTATTTGGAATGTTCTCATCATAGTTTCATTTTAAAGATCTTCTCTAGAATAAAGTGCTTTTAAGCACTAAATCTTGCAATATAATTTCCATGCATTACAATGGAGTTTGAGCTACTATTTGCCACAAGAATAGTGCTGGAGGCTTCAAAGTGCAGAGAAAGTCACTTTAGCTGCTTTAAAAACAGAGAACACAAATGATGGGGGAGCTTGCGAAAGAAATTGGCAAGCAAACCAACGAGCAACATGCACATACTCACCAACAAACCATCAAAAGAAGCAGCTCTTCAATAAGCCGCTCAATGTAACTTCAGTTGGGACTCGGACTATTGTGCTTTGTGCTCCTTCATCAGGATCCAAACTCAAAGAGCATCCAGAACAGCAACAAAAGATTTGGTGGGCTGTCTAGATCGCATGGCAAGCTTAGAACTGTTCCATCTTCTGAAGGTGAACAAAGCCAACCAGGGCTTGTTCCATTTTGCCTAAAGCTTCTGTAGGACAGAGTGCAGATTCTACGGATGCTTGTGGATATACACATGCAATGAGTCAAGGGGCTCTTGTTGTTAACTGTGCTGTCGTTGAAAGAGAAGGATGATGGTCATCAGGAGCTGCTGAGCGATACAGTCACTGAGGTGATGACTAGAGGATGGACACACAAGATCTGTGTGTAGATCTGCGGAAGATGTAGAACTGACGGGGCTGCGTTCGGTTTAGACTGTTGTTTAGAGAAATAGTACATTGAAGATTGAATCAGTTACCAAATGCGATCTACTCTTCTGTTATTGGGGATAATGGAAGCTAATGAGAGGCCAGACTTTTGCGAGGGATGCATTAGAACTTCAAGGATAAGAGCTCAAGTTTTCACCTAAAATTACACACAGACATCGGATGCCAGCTGTTCGCGCTTCAGTTTAGTAATGAAGGAGGCTTCACTATTCATGGTTCAGCTACAAGGGATGGAGCATGATAAGAGATTGATGCAGATTGGGATAGTTACCTGAACTTGGGATAGTTACCTGCACAAAGTCTTTGCTTCATTCTGTAATCTCGACCTTGACCCATGTAACATGCACAGGAAGCATTCACCACCAGTGGTGAAAGAAGATCGCTATGACATCAGCACTGATGTTAATGTATTCATTCAGCTTTTAACCAGACGTTCACGTGATTCACAGAACAGAACAAGTGAAGTGCACACATAACTCCTCGCTTTTTGTAGGTCTATATTGGCAAGCTTCATGCATTACTTGAAAGTTGATAGCCCGTATACTTTCACTAGACTATTTGCTCGAACGAATGAAGCTGCTACATCAGGTAAATCCAAAAATGAAGAATGAAATCATCTTCAAAAATGAAGAACTTTGTTGCTGGCGAATCGTGATGCTTGTCAAACTAGCAACTTTCAGATCTAGAAGAGGAGGCTGAGTTTACGTAAGCAATGATGAAAACGTCGTAGATATTTTTTAGGAGCCCACACAGCATCAAGAGAAATCGGCTCGAAAACACCATTCGATTTTGGTACAGCCATAATAAACATAATGAGTTTTTTTCTAATGCATGTGAAAAAGCTACTCAATCAGCTCAGTTTTATCATTGAAGTACACTCCTATAAGGTATAATAAAGCTAGCTCCTATTTTCATGCTAAATGTAAAGTGTGGTGCAATAATGATACATGAACATTTGTTTTTTTATGGTCATTTCCTAATCTTTGAAGACCTCATTGTATACACTTAAATTTATGTAATAAGTGCATATATCAAAGGCTCTTTGTAAAGGGATTAGACACCACCTTGAGTAGTACGCAAAGGTAGGACCTTCCCAAAACCATCAATTCTTGAAGCCATATATACTCCAAAATGAAAATGTACTAGCTCTCCAAAAAAAAAAGTTCATGTCATTGAGCTCAAAATTATTCCAAGCCCCATGTAAAGGGACTAGACACTGCTACATAACAAAGTGGTAAGACCTTCCCTATGGCTTGCACAAATATGTACTTCATCAAAACCACAAAGGGAGGCAAATGGTTCCAAACCACTACCTACCCCATGATGTAAATCCTTGTACATGTCTAGGGATCCCATATGTCCCTAGATCCCAAAAACCACTTGGATCCCAAATGTCCAAGTATATGTCTTGGGATCCCATATGTCCCAAGATCCCAAGGGATGCCATATGTCCCAAACTTGGATCCCATTTTTCCAAGTTATGTCTAAGGATCCCATATGTCCTTAGATCCTAAAAACCAAATGGACTAAGTGATCCCATATGTCACTAGTCCCCATACTAAAAAAAAAAGGGTCATCACATGGAGGGGGGGTGTTGAGAGTTCCATGCTCTACCCTTTTGTCCCAACTCACTTTCATTATCATGCAAGCACATATATCCACATGCAAGGGAATTCTCCCAAACTCTATATAAGCAAGGCCTCCCTTCACTCCACACAAGTCATTCCACTCTAGCTCATTGCCAAGAGTGTGCTTCCACTCCTCATGGAGTCACCATGCTCATAGAGCATCTCATGTAAGTCATTTCCATTTCCATTTTAATTCATTCATAATGTTTTGTTATCTTTTGTTCCTTCCTCCTTAGCTTGTTTGATATGTGAATGTGAGTAGAGTAGGAGTACTCCTTTTTCATTTCAACACGAGTGTCATAGCAACCAGCCCAATCAGAGTCAGAAAAAGCATGCAAATCTAGCAGTAGTGATCCCCCCTTGGCATAAAACAACCCAAGTAGCCGAGTACCACTCAAGTAGCGAAAGATGCGCTTAACCGCCTACCAATGCTTGACTCCTGGGCAATGCATAAACCTGCTCATCTGTGAGACAGCAAACTGAATATCTGTCTGAGTAATGCATAAGTAAATCAAGCATCCAACAGCCTGGTGATAGAGAATAGCATCAAATGCATCTCCAGCATCATGAAGACTCAGTCGTAAACCTGTTTCCATAGGAGTGGCAATAGGTTTATAGTCTTCAAGGCCAAAACGCTGCAATAATGTGTCAATATATTTTGTTTGATACAAAGCCATTCCACCATCAACGTGCATAAACTGAATGCCCAAATAATTATGCAAATGCACCAAATCAGACATCTCAAATGAGGCATGAAAATTAGCCTTAAAATCAGCAATATGCTTCTCAATAGGACCAATGAGCACCATGTCATCAACATAGACAACAATGATCAGAAGCACATCATTAGCATGCTTAACATATAAGGTGCTTTCAGTTCGATTGTTCTCAAAACCATGTGCAATCAGATAGGCATATATCTTCTCATACCAAGCATGTGGTGCTTGCTTTAAACCATATAATGCCTTCTTTAACCTGCACACCTGGTTTTCATGCCCTTTTTGCACAAAGCCACGGGTGTCACATGGAGTATCTAATATGAATAGGACATTGAGGTGAGACCCTCCTCTTGTTCATATTAAGTGAGATACTCATATGAGTGCCAAGTGGCACTCATTAGAGGAGCTCTGACTATGACCCATTTTGGGTAAGTCGAGAGAGAGTTAATATTGAATGAACCACGCGGCTGGGCGGAACAACTTTTGAGAGAACTCCGTGTATCTTCGGAAGCTCTATCTCGAGACTCGTGTAGAGATGTTGATCACAAAAGATTGGGAAGCTCATCAGAGCACAACATTGGTATCCGAGCCTGACAATCATTAATGGAGTCACGCACACGGGTGATAGCGACGGGCGACAGCCGAACGGACTGAGCGACAAGATAGCTGAGCCGACAGAGACTCAGAGTCGAATACTCACGCACGCAGGTGCCGCCAGCTCACAAGGAGCTTTGCTCCTCCCTTCCCACTCCAAGATGGAATAAAGTGACTTATACTCTTGTATTTATAGGAAGCTTCTTCGACTGTTGCGCCCTTATGTGGGATAATCGAGCTCTTCGACACCAGTTCAGTGCTGTTCGAGTTTCCAAAGACTTCAAGCTTAAAGTTGGGAAATATTCAAAAATTTTGTTGATTTTACAGGAGTAAAAGAGACCCTTTGGATCAAAGTTTTGCAAAAACTATCATGTGTACCTGTAATATGGGTTGTGGAGATGGGCTATGGGCTTTGGGGTGATTCAAAAAAGCTTTAGTCCCTCAGTTTTGAGCTTCTCAAAGTCATCCATCCATGAAGATGAGGTTTTTCACTTTCCATCGGCGACATACCCAACTTCCCCGCACCATAGCTTCTTCATACGATATCGGATTTCAAAAACCTTGGTCACGTTTCGAAGCTACATTCCTAAGCTTCGCTCAAAAACCACTGGTGTTGGAGTTGGACGAGATTTTCCCCACCAAAATCTCTCTGCAGCACTTCAGCAGGAACTAGGCAGCCACTCCCGAGCCTAGTTTTTTATCATTCGGACTCCAAATCCACTTTTTTCACTTGGGATAGTCTCAAATTCTTGAAGTACAGGTGCTGGGCAGCCATTCTTGGTCTGCCGAGGATTTTTGAATCTTTGAAATTATTCAATTTCACTCAGTTTTCTCGGTTGGGGCTATTCCCACGTGTTTTTGGTGTTGTTTTGGATGGTTTATGGTGATTGGAACCTCCCCGGACCAACCGGACATTTCCAATTTTCTTTTGGGCCTGGCGAGGATTCAAAATCAGCAACTTGAAGCATCAAGGACCACTTGGATTCCGCTTCCGCAGCTCGACTTTGTAACAGGGAAGTGCTCCTGTGATATATTTCTCTTCTTCTTGCATATTTGAGCTTTACTTCCATTCATTTTCATACACTCTAGTTAGCAAATGGGGGAAGGGAACTTAAACATGGAAACTAAAGGCAAACAAGTAGTTGAGACCACTTCTCCATCTAAAGAGCAACTAGAGGATCCTGATTCTAGAATGGAAGAAGTAGAATTAGGGCAAGAAATAGAAGAGAACTTAGAAGAGAAAGAGCCTTCATAGGAAGAATACACTTATGAAGAACTTATAGATGAATTTGTCACTCCTGACCAATTCATAGGCTTGAAAGAGCAAACCCTTAAATTAGAGAAATATCTTGGTAGCATCACATCTCTTATACAGCAGCTTAAGTCTCAAATGATCTCACTTGAGACTAGTGTCACCTCTTTCCTAGCTAGGAAGGAAAGAGAGACTCCTCCTATTCCTTTGGAGCTCACTAGGAAGATATTTCTCTTTCTAGTAAGCATAAAGGAGAGATCTCTAGGGAAGCTCCCCTCCTGAAAGACTTAAAGCCACCAACTTTTATGGGGGATGACCGAGACAGGAACAAGGATGCAATCTACACTTTTTTACAGAAGTGGCATGATTTGCATCAATTGAAGGGTACCCCACCTGAGTATCGTGTGCTAGAGGCGAGTCTCTCCCTCGGCCCGCGTGCTTACAAGTGGTGGATGAGTCTTAAGGAGGCGAACTCCATCCCTACTGACTGGACTCAGTTTGAGACTCTTTTTCTAAAAGAGTTTCCTCCTGAGAATGAGGAGGAGAGGAATTGGGATGAGTGGGATAGGATTACTCAAAGAGGCAGGCCTCTTTCAGTCTACCTATCCCACTATAGAGCGATCATTTTGAAACTTAAGGGCTTAGATGATTTTCAAAAGACTAGAGGGTTTGTTAGGGGCTTGGACAAAGCCATAAAGAGGGAAGTTAGAAGGAATGCGCCTAAGACGTTTGAGGAGGCGATCAAATATGCACAGATTTATGAGGACCATAACCGTCCTCAGTATACTCCTATGGAGACGGATCAGCCCCTCAAGCCTCTTAGTACGACTAAATTTAAGAAGAAGTTTCCTTTTGGGAAAAACAAAGTTTTTATTAAAAAACAAAGATCACAAGGGCCTAGATTATCCACAGACCAGTTTGAGAAGGCCAAAAGAGAGAACCTGTGTTTTAGGTGCCTATCTCCTAGCCATTCACAATGGAACTGTCCACTCAAAAAGGGGGAAGAAAAGAAAAAGGGACCAGAGTCTAGTACGGCCCCCCAAAAGGGCAAAAAGGCGGTCCACCTAGTGCAGACCCTTCCTATTCATGGCAACTCTAGCTGCAAGGGAGTGGAGGTGATGCACGAGGATGTTGAGCACACCTGTTGTTTGACTCAGTCATTGTGGTCACAGCAGTTTGGACCACATGACCTAGTCAAATTGCATGGTAGTGTATACGGGACCAGGGTGCGGGTCATGATAGATGACTCGGCTACTCATAATTTTATAAACTATGCTTTGGTCAAGAAATTAAAGATTCCCCAGCAGCCTAGTGCACATAAATACATTGTATCTATGATGCAAGGGCAAGATAAAAGAATATGGGATACTATGGTATCCAATTTGGAAGTCAAGATGCAGGACTATACAGATTATATGGACTTCCAAATAATGAATATGGAGAGGACAGATCTAGTCTTAGGAAGAGAGTGGCTATGGGGATTGGGAGACACACTTAAACGCAGTTATCAAAATAACACACTCGAATTTGAAAAGAATGGAAGTAAAGTTTGTATTCAGGGAGAGAGAGATGTACCTAGTGCACCTCTCATTTCTTCACTAGAGTTGTATAGTCTCTGTTATTCTCAGCATGTACAGGACATGTTTTTATTGTATTGTACAGATAGCTGATCTGATGGATATTTTCATGATATGAATGTAAATATGAATAGGACTTTCTACTATTCTTTTTTGCAAGAGTGTGTGGTTAAAAGTTTTAAGGATCTTATGTTTGAATACAGAGATGTTTTTCCCACTGACTTACCTAGAGGGCTACCACCTGAGAGAGGGGACATTGACCATGCCATAGAGGTTGTTACTAACACTAATCCTATTTGCAGACCACCTTATAGGCTTAGTGTTTCTCAGCATGAGGAGGTTGAGAAGCAATTACAGGATTATTTAGATAAGGGCTTCATCAAACCTAGTAACTCACCATGGGCATCGCCAATGCTCCTAGTTAAAAAGAAAGATGGCTCTATGAGACTATCTATAGATTATAGAGCACTTAATAAGGTAACTATCAAAAATAGGTTTCCAATGCCTAGATTGGAAGACCTATTTGATCAGTTACATCAAGCTAGGTATTTTACCAAGCTTGATCTTAGATCAGGATATCACCAGATCAGGATTAGGGCAGAGGATGTCCCTAAGACTGCATTTAGAACTAGATATGGGCACTATGAGTTTTTTATGATGCCTTTTGGTCTCACCAATGCTCTTGCCACTTTCATGAAACTCATGAATATTGTTTTACAGCCTTATCTAGGACATTTTGTAGTAGATTTCCTAGATGACATTCTGATCTATAGTACATCAAAAGAAGAGCACTTGGAACATTTGAGGAAGGTATTTCAAGTGCTAAGGGAAAATTCACTCTTTGCTAAGGAATCAAAATGTGAATTTTTCAAGAAAAAGGTTAGATACCTTGGGCATATAGTCTCTCAGGATGGAATCCAGATGGATCCTGAAAAAGTAAGGGCTATTATGGAATGGCCACATGTTGATAGCAGTCAGGGCACCCAAGGACTGACGAGACAAGGAAGCCAGCGAAGAGAGTCAGAGCAAAGCAAAGGATTAAGTAGATAGAGCAGTCGACGCATATCGGGCAGATAGGCCTTCAAATTTTTCCAAATCAACATCTTTATAACAGTGATTCTCATCACTAACAATCATTGTAAATACCATTTCATATTTTTGTAGCTCCATTTTGTGCAAGCCAAGGAGTCCTTGAGCTTGAGGAGCTTTAGAAGCACCTACCTATCAATTTTCATATTTTTTAGACTCCGTTTAAGCCCTCAAATAGGCCCTAGAACCTATTTTTTAACTAGGTCGGACACTAGGTCTGGACAGGGCCAAAAACTAGTCAAAAACTATAAATAGAGCTAGAGAGCTCATTTTTTAGGTTAGCTTGTAATAGATTTAAACTTGTATGAGCACTTTTGAAGTAATCTAGAGAACTCCATTGCTTCTCTCTCTTTGTCTTACCTTGTGTGTGCGTGTGTGTGTATGTGAGTGCATGTTAGTGTGCTTCTCACTCACACACTTGTGTCATCACTTGTTCGAGGTCTTCATACAATCCTCACATCTTCCCGAATTGACATTAAAGGAGGTGCTACTCATCACTAAGCTACACCAAATTTTGGCGCCGTTGCCGGGGATCGAGCTTTGAGGACGAGCGTGTGATGGTAAGACGTAGAGTTGTGACATTGGCATTGTAGGTAATTTCTTTACTTTTTACTATCTTTCTCTTCCTTACTTCACCAGCATCATCATCATCATCCTCCTCACCATCTCCCACCTCCATCTCCATCATCGCAAAAAATTTCAGTTTTTGATCATATCCCCTTCTCCTTTCCATTTCCCTCATTTCACTTGTGAGAGAGAGCGAGAGAGCGAATTGTTGTGTGCTATTTTTGCATGTTTTTTGAGTTTCCTTGCAAGTATTGGTTGCTCCATCATCTCCAGCACGCCGCACAGGTACGAGAAAGCTCAAAACTGTCTGTGTGTCGGAGATCTTTGTCGATCGCGATTGATAGAAAATCTCATCTTTGGTAAAACTAAGTGCACCACAATAGACTAGAGGCCTTGCACATCACCAATCCACAGAAATTTCAAAAAAAATTGCATTTTTGCTGTCCATCGCGATTGACAGCATCCATCGCGATTGACAGTGTCCATCGCGATTGACAGTCTGTCCATCGCGATTGACAGTCTGTCCATCGCGATTGACAGACCCCGATGGACATGTGTCCATCGCGACGAACACCCCAGTCCATCGCGATTGACAAAAAAATCGTGATTGACACCCCATTTCGATGAGATTCTTGACCATCGCGACGTATAGAGGCCCGATCAACACATAAATAGGAAAAAATCCAAAAAAATCCATCCATCGCGATTGACACCTCACGACGGACTGCCAGTCCATCGCGACCGACAGCAGTCCATTGCGATTGACAGTTGTCCATCGTGACCGATAACCCCAGTCCATCGTGATCGACAGCAGTCCATCGCGACCGACAGCAGTCCATCGCGATCGACAGCAGTCCATCGCGATCGACAGCAGTCCATCGCGATTGACAGCAGTCCATCGCAACTGATATCCCCAGTCCATTGCGACCGACATCCCTGTCCATCGCGATTGACACCCATCAATCACGATTGACATGTGTCCATCGCGACTGACAGGCCATGACGGACAGCTCTGTCCATCGCGATTGACAGCCCAGTCGATCGCGATTAACAGCCATTTTCGGCCTATTTTTTAGGGTTTTTTAATTTGAAGAACTTGGATAATTTTGGGCATGAATATTGGACTCTAGAGCACATAGGGAGGCCATAAGCAAAGAGTTTGAGAAGACCCTGTTTGAACCCTGTTGTAGCCCCAAAACCCTGAACTGGCATAACTTTCTCATACGAAATCCGTTTGCTATGATTTTTGTTTTGTTGGAAAGCTCGTGGGGAGTACAACCAAAACTTCCACTGGTTACGGTAAAATTAATATCAAGATTATTAGATCTAGTATTTTGAAGTTGACCATATCCAGGGGGAACAAAACCAAGGGATCCCTAGAATTGTTTGCCATAAACACAGAGGGCAGTTTGATATCTAAATTGCATGAATGGAAGTGATTTGCTAAGTCATTTGAATCTAAGTCTTGAGCTAACTTTGGGACTTTTACAAGTCCACTAAGAGCATTAGGAGGCATCCAAAGCAAGGGCATTCCGCAAGCTTGAGAATGGGGTTCTTGAGCACCGAAGAGCAAGGGATCAGTAAGTGAGGTTGGAACACTCGCAACTCCCTCTGTCGATTCCTAGCTTAGGCTAAGTGTGAATAGTGCTAGAAGTAAGTCAGGGCGACGATAGGCATCTATCAAGTTGAAGACTACCTAAATACTCAAGTTCAAGCTAAAACATAATCTCTGTGTGATCGATAACTTTAAAGGAAAGGAACTTAACGTGGAACAATCAACCGAAAGAGCGGAAATTAACTTAAGTATTCCTGATGACGTGATAGCAGACAAGATCATAAACACGATAATCAACTAAAAAGAACCAAGTGACTTATACAAATTGATCGGCAACGAGGTTGTACCTTGGGTAAAAATTGGGATTGCTCAGCTAAGCATATGAACCTTAGATCAGGACGACACCTAGGGAGAGATAGACAGAGTCTGAGGTCTTCAGAGGCTAGTGTCAATCATACTGCTAGGTCTTGGTCCCAGCAGTTGAGCCATCATTCGTACTACCCTAGCTCTGAGACTAGTGAGTCAGAGATGTCTCAAGGTATGGAGAGACCCACAGGAAGTTCAGGTGTGCCATACTTACATAGGGTAGAAGGCCCCTACAAGACGCAGTTGGAATACCTTAGGACCAACCAATTAGGTGCTAGCATCTATGAGGACGGCCTAGGAAGGTCTGTGGTCCAGATCAAAAACCCAGATCAACCCATTGGACTAGAACGTCCAGCAGTCAAATTTGAACATGGAGCATACTTGGACAAAGAAGGAACCATATACGTAGTCACCAGTCACCCAGATAGGACAGATGAATTTGGTAATGTGATCCCAGAGATAGACACAGGTGACCTAGAGCAAGGAAACTTAAGTGGAGAGCCTAAAACACCTCGAGGCAAATTAGTTCTTACTAGAATTATCATGCCAGAGTGGATTCCCCAGGACAATAAAAGCATAGATCTACTCTTAAACCGAGAGACCGATGAAGCCTTTTGGAGGTATAAGCCTAATCAGCCTAATGAGATAGGAACGACCACAATCTACGAGTTCAAAGATCCTAATAGCCCAGGCAAGGTGACCTATTTAGACAATACTTCGGAGAGGATCTTTGTGGTCACAGAGCATGGTAGGCATGCCTACACTTGGAAGGGAGAATTTATTTTTCCCCAACCAAGATCTAATGTCTCTTTTGGCCACCAAGAAGCAGGAACATCCCAAGCTCATGGAGCTCAAAGGGACAGAAGTAGAGATAGGCCTGAGGTAAGCTTTGCCAACCCAATAGGAAGAGAACGAACGCGAGCAGAGATGGATAGAGAAGAAACAGAGAGAACTAGAGTTCCAAGGAACCTAAGAAATGCTGATGATTTTCCTTTGCCAAGGCCCAGGGAACACACCAGAACTTTGAGGCCAACCTAGCTGGTTAAGTCCATGAAGAACTACTTCGATGGCACCGGAGATCCCTACGATCATGTGGCCGAATTTAGGCAAGTCTTGAGAGCCGAACAAGTGGAGGACCTATTCACGCAGTACAATGCCTTTGGTCTAACTCTTACCTAGGAACACCGCTCTTACGTGGTTTCAACCACTAAATGAGAGACACTTCAGGAACATAGACCAACTTCTGGAGGCATTCATTATTGAATTCTCTAAGAGTGGCATAAGGCATAACACTTCCTCACTGATTCATAGCTTCAAGCAAACCCCTCAAGAGATGGTTAGACTTGCAGGAAGAAGGTTTAGGCAATACCTAGAGAGATGTCCTGTTTCGGAGTTACCCACACCAGCCAAACAAGTGGCTTTATGCCTAGATGGACTGTTAAGTACAAAGTTGAGATCATATGTGTACTTGAAAGACCCTAGGACCATAGAGGAGTGTGTACACATGTGCATTGATATCGAGGACAACCTAGGGGAGGAGTTGGAGCTTTCAAAAATCTACAGAGATTCAGATAGTTCTACTAGCCTCTCTTCCATGCAATCCACATCTATTGAGGAACTCGCTGAGAAAGTAGCTCAAAAACTAGGTGTCTCTAGCAAACAAATTCCAAGATTTGCCCCAGTTAAACGGTGCTATACTTGTGGAGGTGACCATATGGCGAGCGTATGTCCCATCATGGCTCAACCCCAAGTGAATCCTAGTAGCCAGTACTGCACCATAGAACGGAGATACACAAATCACACTGCCCAAGATTGCCCCTACAATAAGCAAGCAGTTAGGCAAAACTACCCTCAACCATATCCACAACAAGGCAGATACCAGAACCAGTACCCACCACAACAGTATGCTAGGCCTTAAAAAACCTACCAACCACAATATCAGGCTCAGCAGAGACCTCAACCAGTGCTAGCCCAACAACTGCCAGCTCCAGCCAATGTGATCCCAGTGAAATATGCAGCTGCAGAAGAGAACCTGAATAGAGCCATAGTGCCAGTAACACCATTGCTTTCAGAAAGTGACCCCAGTGATCATAGCTTTGATTCTACACATATTGATAGCCCCCAGGCTTACTACATGCAGTCTCTTGAACATGGTGAGTCCTACTATAGTGAAGAACCGAGTGAACCTAGTTGGGAGCCAGATTATGCAAATGTCATGTACGCAAACCCCAACTCTAGACCTCAACCTAGACAGGCACGACCCCCATTCCCTAGAGGACCATGCTATAGATGTCAAGGAGATCACCTCATTCGTGATTGCCCCATGCCTGCACCTACACAACCCCAGCCAGTAATGATCCACGGCTTTTGCCAAGTTTGTGGAAAGGAGCATCTCTTACGAGACTGCCCAAAGAATCCCAATAATATGCCAAAAATCACTCCTATCAATGTTATTGGATTAGTAGTAGACTCTACAGGAAGTGTGACTTCCACTGCACCAGTACAGGTAGTCACTAGAGCTCAAGCCTTGCAGCAAAACCAAAGTTTAGGCCAGGAAAAAACTACTGAGGCTAGTGAAACTGAGAGCATGTCCAAGAAGAGGACTAGAGCTTGGAGAGATAGCCGAGAAAGAATGAAAAGGCAATGGGCCAAGAAGATGAGCGAACTCGAGGAAAGCCTAAGAGAAACGAGAGCCAAGATAATTGAACTTACATCTCAACCTCCCTCTCACACTACCCCGCCACCATCATTCCCATCTCCATCCAATCCACCACCTTCTAACCCGCCTCATGCGACCCCACCACCCCCTAGAGTAGGGTCAGTTTTAGCATATCCCACCCCCGAGAACCTAAATATGATGCTTAAGGCATATCAGGCCAGAATCGAAGAAGGGCCAAACGTAACCAATTATGAAAAGTGTTACCCTAGAGCGGAACTAGAGCTCGAACGAACCAAAATTTGTGCTAAGATGGTGGAATTGGCTCAAACCATGTTTGAAGCCAGTCACCTCTTTAACATCTCTAGTTCAACTAAGACGCAGTTGCACTTTGATGGACTGCTAGAAAGATTGGAAAGGTTGATTGCACAATCAGAAAAGGAACCCACCCCTCCAAGTAAGGGCAAGGCAAGTAAGAGAGTAAGCCTTCCTGCCCAGGAAGCCTATGTACCCAACTCCACAGAGCCAGACACATCCTCTTCTATGAATAGGTACACACCAAAGTTCTTGCGAGAGATTCAAGAAGAGAAATGGGCTAAAGAGAGTGAAGTCCCTCCTCCCTTTGAACGTGTGGATGACGCGCATGATCAGTTCCCACAACATATTCCCTCTATTTATGGAGAGCAGGAGAGTGCACAATCTCAAGAGAGATTAGACTTTGAGTCTAATTCTTTACAAGAATTACCCCACTTCACAGGCCCATGGGAAGCTAAGTCTACTTGTATGAGAGCACCCACGGTCATGGTACAAAACAAAGACTCAGTCATACCTAGGAACACAGAGGTAGTGAAAAACACTAAAGTGCAGTGCAATCTCACTTTAGAAGAGCTACTCAAGGTTAGGCCAGAACTGTGGGAACACGTAGCCAAACAAGTACCAGAGGTAGCTAAACCACGTTCCCATGTAGGTTCTCATAGAACAGTGTTAGAAATTCCTCTAGACAAGATAGGAGATATGAGTGAAGGTGAAGAAGGAAACACCTATCTTCCCATCACCCATCAAGGATACACAACCAAGGCAATTCTCGACTCAGGTGCAGGAGTTGCAATTGCTACCACTTCCCTATGGAAGCGTTGGGGCAAGCCAGCACTTAGGCCAACGAGAATGAAATTGCAGATGGCTGATGGTCACATAGAAAGACCCTTAAGACTGCTTGAAGGAATAACTCTCACTACTTGTGGTGTAGAGTTTGAGCACACATTTGCTATCTGTGACTTTAGCAAGAACCAGGCCTATGAGATGATTTTGGGAAGACCATTTATGCGACACTTGCAAGTGGTACAAGATTGGGGAACCAATTCCTTGTATTTTCAAAACTTAGGTGTCACGACCAAAGTGAATCTCAAAGATTACTGTCATAGAGATGTCCCTCTTATCCAATGGAATCCCATCCATAGAGCCAAAGGTGATACTGAGTCTGTGCATTCCATAGGATCAGGATCCTCATGGATGCATGAAGACACCCACTTATGGATGTGCAAAGTGGCAGTAGAAGAGGAGAAGAGAGAAAAAGCCAGAGAGGTAGGTGCGAAAGAAACCCATAGATCAATTCAAGACCCAGCCTATGCACCTGTAGTATTCCCGGATGAAGAATTTGAACCTCATGGTTGGGTAGAAATTTTATCAACCATGGATGTAGCCATCAATGAAGAACAATGGACACCCCACTGTGATGAGGATGGCTATGACATTTCAGTCTTCTCCATAGAGCCAATCATGGGAGGTTCGGTTTTAGAAGAATGCGAACCTGGCCCTGATGCATTTGAGGATGCGAGCGACTCCGATCTAGAGTCAATCATTATGGACCCACCTTTTGCATCAGATGAAGAATACTTCTATGAAGTACAATTTCAACCCCAGAGACACGGAGAGCTTACAAATGATGTGGGGTTAGCCACACAAGTGACCCCTAAGGATGAAGGAAAGAAAAGAAAGAAGAGAGAGGTCACACCAGAAGAGGAAGAATCTTTGTTTGAGGTCCCTGAAAACTTTAAAAAGTATGAGATAGACGATAGAAGAGTCATGGTAAGGATGCCAAAACGTGAGGCGCAATCAGGGGAGGCCTATGATAACAAAGAAACCACCAAGAAAGTGGTTGTAGCTGTTGAAGAAGGAGAAGAAAGATGCACGTACATAGGCCATGACCTAACAGAGGAAGAAGAGCATGCGTTAATAGCTTTGCTAAGAGAATACAGAGATGTATTCGCTTGGAGTTACAAGGACTTGAAGGGTGTTGACCCAGACATATGCTCACACACAATTCTCATGACCTCAGACGCTAAACCCTCTAAGCAAAAGCCATACACCTATAATGATAACTACGCTGCTAAGATCAAGGAGGAGATAGATAGACTGGTGGAAGCTGGATTTATTTATGAAATTGAGCACACTGAGTGGGTATCCCCCATTGTAGTGGTGCCCAAGAAGAATGGAAAGCTACGTGTATGCATTAACTTGAAGAAGGTTAATGCAGCCACAATTCGAGATAACTATCCACTTCCAATTACAGAGCATCTATTAGAAAGAGTAGCAGGCAAGGAAGTATACAGCTTCCTTGATGGATTTTCGGGCTACAATCAAGTAGCCATAGCTCCAGGAGATTAGCATAAGACAGCTTTTGCCATAGAGTGGGGCATATTTGCCTTTCGAGTAATGCCATTTGGGCTTACCAATGCTCCTGCAACCTTCCAAAGATTGATGTGTCACGTGTTTAAAGAGTTCTTGAGGAAGAATTTAGAGGTCTATGTTGATGATCTCTGTGCTCATTCCAACATTAGACAAACACATATACCAGAACTCAGGCAAATCTTTGACAAATGTAGAGAATATCAAGTCTGCCTAAACCCAGAAAAGTGCATTTTCATGGTCAGGCAAGGCAAGATTCTAGGACACATAGTGTCAAAGAATGGCATATCCACTGATGAAGAGAAAGTAAGAGCCATAGCAGAGTTACCTAGGCCAAAGAATGTGAAGGAAGTACAAGCTTTCATGGGGCATTGTGGCTATTACCGATGCTTTATACACATGTACGCCATCATTGCTAAGCCACTGTATGGACTTTTGACCAACTTTGAGTGGACTAATGAATGTGAGGAATCTTTCAATGAGCTCAAAAGGAGATTGTGTTCAGCACCAATCTTGACCACACCAGATTGGAATAAGCCCTTCCATGTTCATGTGGATGCATCCAATTATGCTATTGGATGTGTGCTTGCACAACCTACGGGCAAAGGTAATATGGATCTTCCAATTGCCTATGCTAGTAGACAATTGAATGCAGCTGAACGAAATTATACCACCACTGAACGAGAGGGATTAGGCATGGTATATGCAGTTAAAAAATTTAGACACTATTTGCTTGCAAATAAGTTTAAATTTTTTACCGATCATCAGGCATTATTGTACTTGGTAAACAAACCATGCAATACAGGCCGATTAGTAAGATGGTTCCTCTTGCTAATGGAATATGACTTTGAGGTCGTGGTGAGGAAAGGCAAGACTCACTTGAGAGCAGACCACCTCTCTAGGCTCACATCTGGAGAAGCCCCACAAGGAGTATCAGATGACCTTCCTGATGCTTACTTGTTTAATTTGGAAGTTGTACCTCAGTGGGCTAAGCCATTAGTGCCATTGTTGACATACGGGCCTAACCACCCAGTCATAAACACTCAAGATAGGGAGGTATTAAAAGCCCAGAAGTACCATATCATGGCAGGAAGTATGTACAAGCATACAGATCAAGGGATCCTAGCTTGTTGTGTGGAAGAGGACGAGTACGCAAAATGGTTGCAATTAGCACATGTAGGTGCATTAGGGCAACACCATTCGAGGCAAAGAACTTTACAGACACTAAGGAGATTCGGAGTGCATTGGCCTCCTATGGAAGCGGATGTACATAAGATGCGTAAAGAATGCCCAATGTGTTGCACTAAACCACCCATGGAGCATGCCACTCTTTATCAAGTGTCCATAGTGCCAAATTGGAGTGAACCACTAGTAGCCTTCCTGAGGACGAAAACATTCCCTCAAGATATGACCCTGACGAGGCAAAGAAGTTTAGAACAAGAAGCCCTAGACTACTCACTTATTGGTGATAATTTATACAAGCGTGGTAAAGATGGGTACCTGAGGCTATGTGTCCATGAGAACGAGTATCTTAAGATCTTGGAAACTGCTCACCAAGGTGTAGTAGGAGGACATTTTGGACCAGATCGAGTGATCAAGGCTATACTATTTGCAGGTCTTTGGTGGCCAACACTTCACATGGATGCGCAGGCCTATGTGAAGAGGTGCGATGTTTGTCAGCGAACTCAGTATCCTATACGTAAGGATGAGATGCCATTGAACCCTATGATGGGCGGACGTGCATTCTCTAAGTGGGGAATAGACTTTGTAGGTCCTATTGATCCCCCAGCTAAGGGTTCACATGCTGAATATATCATTGTGGCCACAGACTATTTAACCAAGTGGGTAGAGGTAAAAGCCACCACGAAGAACGATGCTCAAACCACAGCTAAGTTCTTATTTGAGAATCTGTTCACTAGATACGGGCTACCTATAGAGCTAGTTAGTGATAGAGGAACTCACTTCTTGAATGAAGTTATTAAAAATCTGCTCCAAGAATTCTTGGTTATACACAAGAAGTCTGCCCCCTATCATCCACAAGCTAATGGGCAAGCCGAAAGTACAAATAAGATTCTATGCAATGTGCTGACTAAATTGGTAAATAATAAACGCTCTGATTGGGACAAATAGCTACACCATGCCGTTTGGGCATACCAAGTTGCCTATAAAACAGTACTCCAAGCCACCCCCTTTCAAATGGTATTTGGCCAAAATGTAGTATTACCATTGGATTTCCTGATACCAACACTGAGAGTACCTCAGGAGCACGAGTGGACTGGCCATGAGCTCTCATCTAGAATCTTTGACCTTGAATGGCTAGGTAAAACAAGACTGAGGGCTGCAACAGGAATTTATGCAGCCAAGAAGAGGCAAAAAGCATATTTCGACGCACATGTGAAGGATCAGGGCTTGAAAGCAGGAGACCTAGTTTTAGTCTACACGTTGAAGCAACATGCGAGGAAATTAGAGAAGCGTGGTTATGGACCTATGATCATCAATAGGATTTCAACTAGTGGAGCAGTACAGCTAGCCACTTTAGAAGGTGATATTCTCCCTAATTACATAAGCGGATGCAGAGTCAAGTTATATCAAGAACCCCTAACTGAAGAGATGCTAAATCGACTCAACACTGCCAAGAAACGCAAGGAAGAAGAAAAGCGCATTCGAGAAGAAGCGCAAGCAGAAGCTTTAGAACGCATCCGAAGGATGAGGTTGAGAAGGCAGGGTAGAGATCAGCCTAGGACAGAGGACTATGCAGCTCAAGGATATCATATGGCTATGTGCGAAGTCTCAGGTGTAAGTTCCCATAGAATAGTGGATCGACGTCCTTTTGTGACCTTAGAGATAGGACAAGGAAAGAGTGCAAGGACTGTAAGGGCCTTGATTGACTCACTGTCGAGAATTGAACTTTCTCACTGTCGAGAATTGAACTTAAATGTCAATCCTATGGAAGCATATCTCATAGGATTGGGAGGCGTGGAGACCCCTTGCATGGGCGAGGTGGAACTTCCCCTCTATGTTCAAGATGTTTTACTGACAGTTAAAGTACTAGTGTGTCAAGATGAGGATCTCACTGAACCCCTTGTCTTGGGTCAAGACTGGATCTATGATCATGCAGTCAACCTAAACCTAAGAAGTGGACTTCTTCAGGTATGGGTAAATCAGAGTCAAATTACAGCTGAATTACACAATGGAGCACTCAAGGAACTAGGAAAGGCACACACTCCTGGTCCTTCCAGGAGTACACATGAAGATGACCATGTTATTCTTGTCCGAAACTATGTGATGCAGAGGGATGATTATCTCAACAAAGAAGTCAAGGATGCGACGGAACTCCCTTCCTTTCCAAAAACCATAGGGACGCAGCAACCAAAGGTGGATCAAACGCAGAGGAAGCAGAGGACTCATGCTTGCAGCCAAAAGAAAATACAAAGCACGGTGTCTCAACCATCAAAACTGGTGTGGGTGCGGAAAGGCGAGCATCCTATGGCGATCAAGCCACAACAATTGGCTCAACTTCCTATTAGGAATCAATAGAAGGACACTAATAAGAAGTCTTCCAAAAATCTCTTATGAAAGTGGTCTATCTGGGTACCCAAGAAGTCGATGAAGGCTATCCCATAATTAAGACAAATTTGGGTGCCTAAGGCTTGCTTGCGGGCTCAAATAGCTACACAGAGACCACACCCTGTACAACATGGTTCACTCACTCAAACATCTGATACCCATTCTTATACATCACGCACGAACACATCTTCACCCATGAGCACGAGTAGAATCACTGGAAAATGGGTCCCTAAAAAGCCTCATTTCCAAGTTGACATTCTGATCAAGCCCTTTAGAGTCTCCAGAAAATCAAAATAGAATGTCATCCACTATGTTTGGCAACCCAAGCCTTGTAATAAACCCCTTGACCCATTTGTAAAGACACTTCCACTTACTAATTGCATCCACACTGCACCTGACCCCCCAATTCGCTCATAGGTATTCAGCATCAGCTAACCACATTGCACACTCACATCCACTCAAGCACTAACTAACCAACTAACTACATCACAATTCATCAAGTTAATGTTGTAACGGGGACACAGTGTCGTTTTGTGTCCATTGCAATGTTAACATTTATTCATATATTCTCACAGAACCGGCAGCGATTTCTTCAACATGGCTGAGGCTGCAGGAACAAGCTCTCAAGCAGGAACGAGCCAGCAAGTTGTGGATTTAGACAGTTTACCCATTCTACCTGAGACAACTGAAAGACCAGAAGAGTTGCAGGCCATCAAATCATACCAGTAGCGGACCCCCCCAGTGGCCATACCATGCCCATAGGAAAAGCTTCCCACTGGTTTAGTGAAGTTGCAGGACCCTTGGGAGAGGGATCATACCTATGGGAGTCAGAGTTGGACTTCAATGGGAAGCAAGGTAAATACCATTTCTTTACAAGGGAATTTGAAAAGTTACAAAATGCAGAAGGTCTACGTCCGGTATGGGAGAAGGCAGGATTGGATGCATACTTCAGTGCCCGGCTCCCAAAGCCTGACTTCATGCAATGCTACTATCTCATCAATACCTTGACTCCAAGCAAGAACCCAAAAGGTTCAAGCTCATTTGTGCTGCCATCTCTAACAAAAGGAAATGAACTCAAAAGGTTTAGGCTCTCAAACAACTTAGTGAGAGAGGCCCTAGACATGGGCGGAATGCATATTCCAACAGAGAAGGAGACCCTCGTGCCTGATTACATGAAGAATTGAAGCCTCACTAAGCTCAAGGACATGGTGGCCATGACGCCTAATATTGCAATACACCTTCACATGTGCATGCAACACTTTGCCTTTCCTGCCCAAGATAGATTCACCATGCCACCCAAAAAGATATGGTTTAGTTTGTATCTGGCAGAGACACAGAGCCTCACCATCAACTTACCCCACTGGATAATTGATCAGATACACCTAGCCCACAAACAATGGCCGCGGAAGCATGTTTTATATGGATGTTGTGCTCTGACTAGAATCATTTATAGGTGTTTGGCTTATGACATCCCGATTCAACGGGCCTTGATGTGGAATCGAGTAGAGCAGTTTAGAGGCCGGACATCCACTGGACCCCCTTCTAAGAAGATGAGAGGAACTGTCCAAAGTCCCTTGTGCTCAACCACGTGGAGCCACTTTAACACCGGACGTTACTCCACCACCCCGAAGGGTTCGGCCATTCACACTACGACTTCCAAGACGCAGCACTGATGGCCCTAATTTGATATTTCCCCCCGTCCCAACCGATCTTGAATTTCCCGGTGGCGCACCCTTGGAAGAACTCACGAATGAAGACTTTGAATAACTGTTAAGAGACATAGATCTTGAGGCTGAAGAGGAACAACAAGTGGAGAATGTTCAAATGCAGGCAACAACCTCCCAAGTACCTGTTACCATAGTTAAAACGGACGAAGAGGACGATGAAGATGAAGAATCTGAGGAAGATGAGGAGGAATATGACCACAGACATCAAGATGAGCAACAGGAAGTGCCAGAACTGGTAGGTGCACCTGCATACACAGCTCAACTACAAAGGTTATATGACACGATCAAAGCAGTGCAAGAAAGGCATCAACTCTCCCTTGCATCAGGCCAAGCCTTGATGCAAGAAATGCTCGCAGACGACGGAGTGGATCAACATTTTATTGACACCCTCAAATTAGTGTCAGAATCTTTAGGAGTTTCGGAGGCTGTCCACACAGCAATCCGCCAATCCGTGAGGTATGACAAACGCAGAGTCGACACATTACCACGAGCAGGTAAGACTATCAGGATACCCATCACAGAACCAGAAGTAACCATTGAAACCACAGCTACCCCCACCACCACCCTTGACCTCTCTGCTGAAACTTTTGTTCAGACATCACCCATATCACCCTAGCACCCCCTTTCCCCACCTTCTCCACCCCCACCACCACCTCCCACCATGGAAGAAACGGAAGTCATCACATCTACCTTCACTTACAACCCAACCTCATCCACATCCTTCTCATTTCGAGAGCCAACCTCACAGGACACCCTCTTCTCTTCCATCACCAATCCCTTGTACATGTCAACCTTTCTGTCCTCCGAACCCATAATTGGCCATCCCATAATTCCGAGTGTGGTTGGAACCCCCACACCCACGGAAGGCATCCTGTCCTATCCCCCAATACGGGTACCCCCATTCCATGACCCCCACTTCCCATCTGCCCCCTACACCTCATTCAACCTAACCGCACCACCCCAGTACCCATCCTTCATGGAGCAGTCCATCCACACTCCAATTTCTCAGAGGCACATTCCCCAGATGTTCGCAACAACATCAATCTACACAAACACCACACTCACTTCACCTACCATACCAACTTACATGGTAGCCCCTGTACACACCACTTTGTCTGACCCAATGGACATTTCACCAACCACAACACCTCTCCCCACAATGCCACCATCTCCCCCTCCCCTACCCCCTACCTCACCACTCACCACATCATGGGCAGACACAGCATTCACTACCCCCATTCCCATTCCCGCTTCCCCTGCATTCCAAACTTTCCCCCTTGTATCTCATAATGTAAATAGCACATTTAATACATTACTTCAGTGTGCACATCAACTACAACAAGAATACCATCAATTGGAAGAACGTACCGTGGCCCTCCAGGCAGAATCTCAGTGCCTACAGGCTAGAGTCAACACTCTAGAAGCTGATTACCAAACGCTCCTAGCAAAACATACCACTTTACAGCAGGCTCACACAGAATTGGAATCAAAGATATTGACGGTGGATGATAAAGCAGTGAAGGAACTGGAAAGTGTGCTCCAGGCACAAATGATATCCAATGCTACACTTAGACGCAATCTTGGGCTATTAAGGAAGCATATGGCAGCAGCATTAGAAGAGAATAAGCGGCTTCAGCAACAAAACCAAGATAACTTTGAAGCAGCTATGGAAGGAATTGGAGGAGCGGCCATTAGCCCTACCAAGTATAGAGCAGTCCCATCAGAAGATATTCACATCTTACTCGAGGAGCATGCAAATTTTTTGGAGTCATATGAAAAGTTAGAGGCTGAATGTGCTGACCTAAAGAAGAAGATAGCTAGTGCCCCCACAGCTCAATAGGAGACAGTAATCTTGCAACACTCTACAGAAGAAGTAGAGACCCTCCGGAAGCAGTTGGCAGAACTCCAAGCACGTCTCTTACCATATGAAAGGCCACCCTCCCCAGCTGAAGAACCAGAACCTGATACAGTGGTGGAAATCCCAGTGGATGACAGCTATGAAGAACCATATGAACCCATGCCAACACCTGGCGGCCGAGTTACAGAAGAAGGACAAGACACTTTAGAAATTGGAGTCCCGGATTGGGTCAAAAGGGTTGAGAAAGTGGGAAACACACATGATGATCATGTCGCCGTGCAAATCCAATCCCTCACAAATCTGGAAGAAACTATTCTTCGATCTTCTTACTTTCAACACCTATCCCACCAACAGCTAATCACAACATCAGAGCCGCAGTACATGCCTTACTATGTCTTGCTACATGATTATAATGCAGAAGTTAAAAGGCATACGGGGAAGGAGCCCACATTTGCCACTCAATTTGAGCCGGAGGACTTACCGAAAGATGCACATGATGGCTCGATTTTTCAACCTAATTGGCGTGCACGGTTACTAACTGATTACCCTAAAATGATGAGCACCTGGGCAACCATGCCATTGTATATCAAGTATAATCCATGCTATTGCCCAATGGTACGTCGCAGATCATGGCAAGCATTTGCAATCAAGGTACGCAACAATAAAGAATGCTCGGCATGGGTCAACTATCCATATTTTTCTCCACCTCGAGGAACCCCGACCGTAGCATACATGATATCCACAATTCAACACTGGTCTATGCGTCTAAAGAATGTACCCGACATAGCTACAAAAATGTGTATGAAAATATTTAAGCTCATGACAATTGTCTTCAAAACCTTCCGGAATGTACAGGCTCCATACATCTCTGCCCGCGGATTCTCTCAAGGTAACAAGGATTTAGTCTACGACATGAGCCAGACTCCCTTGGTCAACATAATTTTTGCCTGGCGTGCACGAATAAAGTATTTACCCGCATGCTTCAAGCAAACCTTTGAAGAAATGTTCTCTACAGGGTTCTAGGAATATCACTCGGAAATTTTCATTCCTAGGCCAACACATTTGCTACATCTATTCGTAGTAGAACAAGCCATCCATGCAAATCAGTTACGTCTGCCACATCCGGACATTCCAGGACCAATTGATTGGGATCGCATGATGACAGACTTGGCCAGAGGACTACGCATACAAGAACATCAGCTTGCCACTCATGTTGTGGAATATTACATCCAGCACTCCCAGCAACAAGGGTCTGTCAAGGACGACAGACGTGAGAGAGGGGGGGGGTGTTGATAGCAGTCAGGGCACCCAAGGACTGATGAGACAAGGAAACCAACGGAGAGAGTCAGAGCAAAGCAAAGGATTAAGTAGACAAAGTAGTCGACACAGATCGGGCAGATAGGCCTTCAAATTTTACCAAATCAACATCTTTATAACAGTGATTCTCATCACTAACAATCATTGTAAATACCATTTCATATTTTTGTAGCTCCATTTTGTGCAAGCCAAGGATTCCTTGAGCTTGAGGAGCTTTAGAAGCACCTACCTATCAATTTTCATATTTTTTAGACTCCGTTTAAGCCCTCAAATAGGCCCTAGAACCTAATTTTTAACTAGGCCGGACACTAGGTCTGGACAGGGCCAAAAACTAGTGAAAAACTATAAATAGAGCTAGAGAGCTCATTTTTGAGGTTAGCTTGTAATAGATTTAAACTTGTATGAGAACTGTTGAAGTAATCTAGAGAACTCCATTGCTTCTCTCTCTTTGTCTTACCTTGTGTGCGTGTGTGTGTGTATGTGAGTGCATATTAGTGTGCTTCTCACTCACACACTTGTGCCATCACTTGTTCAAGGTCTTCATACCATCCTCACATCTTCCCGGATTGACATTAAAGGAGGTGCTACTCATCGCTGAGCTACACCACATCCAAGGAACCTGGAAGAGCTGCAGATCTTCCTAGGTTTATCAGGTTTCTATCGAAGATTCATTAAGAACTATGCCAAGATTGTTGTCCCGATGACGGAATAGCTTAAAGGGAAAGGGAAAGCCTTTCATTGGGGAGACGAACAGAAGCAAAGTATGGAAAAGTTGAAAGTAGCAATTGCTACAGCTCCACTTTTACACATAGCAGATCCCAACAAACCATTTGTGGTTGAGACTGACGCGAGTGACTTTGCTATAGGAGCGGTTTTAGTAGAGGATGGTCGATCAGTAGCTTTTGAGAGCAAGAAACTAGAACCGGCTCAGAAGAATTACTCCATCTATGAGAAGGAGTTGTATGCAATAGTCCATGCTTTGAAGAAGTAGCGTCATTATTTATATGGTGCCAAAGTTACGATAGTGTTTGATCAAGAGAGCATTAAGTGGCTCTCTAATCAAACAGACCTTAAAGATCGTAAGGCCCGATGGGAAAAGACCCTTCAAGAGTTTGATTATGAGCTTAGGTATAGGAAGGGAAAGTTTAATGTGGTGGCTGATTCACTTAGCCGCATGCCTATGCTCAACGGATTGAGTTTTACTCAGATCACTAGTGAGCTACTTGAGTCCATTAGAGGAACATGTAGGCTTGATCCTGCATATTCCGAGATTTGGAAAGCCATTGAGAATGGGGATCGTGATATACGGGTTTCCAGTGAGGATCGAGTATCGACGGGTACTCAAGAAGGATTCAAGTGGAAGAATTACAATGTCCATGATGGATATCTGTTATATAAAGGAAAGGTGTGTGTCCCTAGAGATACTGAGTTGAGACAGCATATTTTGTATGAGTGTCATGACACACCTAGTGTGGGACACCTAGGAGTTAACAAGACTTATGATCTTGTTAAGAGGCGGTTTTATTGGCCTGGACTTCATAAGGACGCCCTAGAGTATGTGCTTAAGTGCAATAAATGCCAGGTCAACAAAGCTGAGAGGTTGAGGATTGGAGGACTACTCCACCCATTGGATATTCCTAATGGGAAGTGGGAGAGTATCTCCATGGACTTTATAGTTGGATTACCTAAGACACAGAGAGGGCACGACTCAGTCTGGGTAATTGTGGATAGGTTAACCAAAATGGCTAGGTTTATTCTGACACGTACTACAGTGAAGACACCAGAGTTGGCTAGACTCTTTGTAGAGAACCTATATCGATTATATGGTCTTCCTTTAGACATAGTTTCTGATCGAGATAGAAAGTTTACTAGCCACTTTTGGAGAGCAGTCTTCAAAAGGTTGGATACGAGACTTAGCATGAGTACGGCCGAGCATCCACAGTCGGATGGGCAAACAGAGAGGGTTAACCAAATCCTAGACTTACCTATAGTAGAGTTTGCATATAATGGTGCCAAGCACTCTTCCACCGGGCATAGTCCATTTATGCTTATGTATGGGTTTCAGCCAAGAGCTCCTTATACAGTAGGCTTGCAGAATGAAAAAGTTCAAGCTGCAAAGGACTTCTTGGAAGAGATCAATGATATGCTTAGGCTTGCTAAGGACAGCATTAGGAGAGCTCAGGATAGAGCTAGAGCCTATGCTGACCCTCAAAGGAGGGATATCAACTTTGAGGTAGGAGAGCAGGTCTATCTTAGAGTTCCATCTAGGTCTGAAACCATGAAGACGGGACCTTGTCCAAAACTATCTCCTAGGTATTGTGGACCCTTCCAAATACTTAAGAGAATAGGAAAGATGGCTTACCAGCTCCAACTTCCAGAGAGTAGTCAAATCCATCCAGTTTGTCATGTTAGCCGGCTTAAGAAAAGGCTAGGTGAATCTGACAACCTCATTCCAGATAGTGAGGTAGTAGAGCCTATTTCTCTTCAATCTACTCCACATGAGCCTGAGAGCATACTACGCACTCGAGAAAAACGGATGAGAAGTCACTTGTATAAAGAGTGTTTAGTAAAGTGGAAAGATAGTTCAGAAGATAGTGCTACGTGGGAGCGGGTTAGCACCCTTCAGAGACGGTTTCCCAGTTTTAGACTACCTTCCCAAGAGTCTTGTTAAGGGGAAGGATATGGGGAAACAACACGGAGACATGACTATGTATTTCTATACATGGGGATTTGGTGGGAGTGGTTGTTCTATGATTGCTCTCTCTTTAACAGACCTTCCAATACCATTTTTGAGGACAAAAATGGAATTAAGGGGAAGGAAATGTCACATGGAGTATCTAATATGAATAGGACATTGAGGTGAGACCCTCCTCTTGTTCATATTAAGTGAGATACTCATATGAGTGCCAAGTGGCACTCATTGGAGGAGCTCTGACTATGACCCATTTTGGGTAAGTAGAGAGAGAGTTAATATTGAATGAACCATGCGGCTGGGCGGCACAACTTTTGAGAGAACTCCGTGTATCTTCGGCAGCTCTGTCTCGGGACTCGTGTAGAGATGTTGATCACAAAAGATTGGGAAGCTCATCAGAGCACAACAACGGGGCTAAAGAACATACACTTCTTCATGCAAGTCACCATTCAGAAATGTTGTTTTAATGTCCAACTGATGTACATTCCAACCATGTTGGGCTGCAAGTGCACAAATGCTCCGAATAGTAGTCATACAACATGTAGGTGCAAAGTTCTCATCAAATTCAATGCCTCTTTCCTGCGCATAACCCTTTGCAACAAGCCTAGCCTTATACCTATCAACTGTTCCATCAGGCTTACACTTAAGCTTGTAAACCCACTTAGTGCCAATGGCCTTCTTGCTAGAAGGCAAGCCACACAAAGACCAAGTACCATTCTTCATTATAGCATGTTGGCAGTAGCCAGAGGCATAGAAGACGCGGAAGCATGTGAAGATAGAGCATAACGAAGAAGCAGGGAATCAGTCGAATCATTTTTCAAAGAATTATGTTTTATAAACACTTTTCAAAACCTCCAACAGTGATTTTCATCACTTTTGTACCATATGTAACATATAAAAACCCTTTTTGTAATTTATAGCTCCATTTTGTGCAAGCCGAGGAGTCCTCGAGCTTGAGGAGCTTAGGTAGAATGAGCGTATCAATTTTGGTTATTTTTAGACACCGTTTACCCTTTCAAATAGTGCCTAGAACCTATTTTTTAACTATACCGGTCACTAGATGTGAAACCGGTCAAAACTAGCCTAGAATCTATAAAAAGAGCTAGAGAGCTTATTTTTGAGGTTAGCTTGTTTGAGTAGAGAAGAACTTAGAGCTATTTTGAGCTTGTAAGAGTGTTCTTGAGTAATAGAGTTAATTTCCTACATTCCATTGTGTCTTGCTTATCTCTTCGTTGTGTGTGTGTATGTGTGTGTGCATCTCTATGCTTCTCACCTTCACTCTCACTTCATCTCACGTTCACGATCTTCATATCACTCCTATCTCTTCCACGGATTGACATTAAGGAGGTGGAGCTTCTTCACGTGGTTCTCACCATTGTGCTAGAGCAAACACCAAATTTGGAGCCGTTGCCGGGGATCGAGTCTAGGACGAATGTGTGATGGTAAGAGTATAGCAAGAAGTGGCATTGGAAGGTAAAAATTTCAGTTTTTGTTGTTGTTTTTGTTAAAAGTCAAGCTTCAAGCTACAAATTTGTGGGGAATCTTTTATGGACATGTGGAGCAATCAAAGGAAGCCAAAAGCCACGAGATTCCATCAAGAAAAGTCACTCAACCACTCCCCAAGTCATCTCAACTAATTCCTCCAAGTTAGGAGGCTGATTTGGAAAGGTAGTTCCTAGATTTTAGGGGCACACTTCTCACTATAAAAGGAGCATGTATCCCGACTTCTTTTGGGCCATCTTCTTGGATTTTTAGCTCATGTAAAGTGAGCACTAAGTGCTGGAGTTGTGATAAACAAGCCCCTTGCTTAAGCTAGCCCCTTGCTTGCTTGTTTCTTTCCTTTTAGTAATCCATTGGAGGTAACAAGTACTTTGTCACTTTTATAGATGATTGCACAAGGATGGTTTGGGTTTATTTCATCAAAAACAAATCAGATGTGTTTACATGTTTCAAAGCATTCAAGGCAATGGTAGAAAAGGAAACAGGTACATATATCAAGAAGCTAAGGTCCGATGGAGGGGGAGAATATTTCTCCAATGAGTTTTCTGATTTTTTAATGGATCAAGGCATCAAGAGGCAAGTAACATGCAGGTACACACCCCAACAAAATGGAGTAGCAGAGAGAAAGAATAGATACATTGCCGAGATCGCTAGAGCAATGCTTAATGAGATGAATGTACCTAACATGTTTTGGAGTGAAGCAGCAAATACCGCCGTGTATCTTATGAATAGGGCTCCTACCTCAGGGATCCATGGCTTGACACCATATCAAGCCTATTATGGTAAGAAACCTGGTCTTTCCCACTTGAAGATATTTGGATGTACTTGTTATGTACATGTGCCAAGTGAATTGAGGCACAAGCTACAACCAAAGATAGAAAAGTGTGTGTTTCTAGGATATTCAAATGATCATAAAGGTTACAGGTGCTTCAACCCAAACACAAAGGACTTGAGGATATCAAGGGATGTAGCATTTGATGAGCTACTCCCTTGGTATAAGAAGTATGATTGTATGCAGGACTATGAAGAAGAAAAGCATGGACATGATGAAGAACAAATCGACCTAGAGCTAAGTGGCCCAAGGTGTTCCATCAATGAAGATAGTTCAGCATGAACTCACCATGGAGAGGGAGATCTTCATCAAGCTATGAAGCACAATCAATCAACAAAGGCAAAGCAACATTGGTGGAGTTGGATGAAGAAGGTAATGAAGTTGAAGATGATGAAGGACACATGATGGAGAAAGAAGCCACGTCAAAGAAAGAGATCAAGTTCCCAAGGCAAAGGAGGTTTATTCCTCCAAAAGGTGAAGAAATGAAGTCTTCTAGAGTTAATTATCCAACTCAAAGGTTTACTTATGATTCATACATGGCAACACATTATGCATATATGAACAAAGTAGTAGAAGATCATGAGCCCGATTGCTATGAAGATGCAAGCAGGTACACCAAATGGAAAGAGGCAATGCAAGAAGAGATCGACGCACTTGAGGAAAATCAAACATGGACTCTAGTGCCCAAGAAGGAGAACATGAAGGTAATAGGTAATAAGTGGGTGTATAAAGTAAAGAGGAATTTAGATGGATCTATTTCTAGGTTCAAAGCAAGATTGGTGGCCAAGGGTTTTGCACAAACCTATGGAGTGGACTTTGAAGAGACATTCAGCCCCGTGGCAAAGATGAGCACCATTAGGAAACTCATTGCAATGGCTGCTAGCAAAGGATGGAAGCTTTTCCAATTGGATATCAAGAATGCCTTTCTCAATGGAGACTTGGAAGAAGAGGTATACATGGAGCAACCACTAGGTTTTGTTCATAAAGAGTTTCCACATCATGTTTGTAGGTTGAAGAAGGCACTTTATGGCCTAAAGCAAGCTCCAAGGGCTTGGAACCAAAGATTGGTGGACTATTTGATCAAATGTGGTTACAATCAATGCAAGGCGGATCCATCTCTCTTCATCAAACAAAGAGGAGAACTTGTAGTCTACATGTGTGTGTATGTAGATGATCTTATCATTACAGGTAATGATACAAAGGGCATTGAGGAGATCAAGGCAAAGCTTGGAAAGGAGTTTAGGATATCTGATCTTGGAGATCTTAGGTAATTTTCTTGGCATTGAAGTTGTATACAAAGAAGAAGGTATTATGCTCATACAAAGGAAGTATATTCTAGACCTACTTGAGAGGTTTGGGATGCTACATTGCAAGCCTATTTCAAATCCCATGGAAGTTAATGTAAAGCTAAGCTACATTGATGGAGAGCCATTAGAGGATGTAACTTTGTATCGATCTATTGTAGGCTCTTTCAATTATGCCCAAATAACTAGGCCTGACATAGCATACGGAGTTGGAGTGTTATCACAATTTATGCATAGTCCAAGGACTACACACTTGCAAGCTGCAAGAAGAATGTTACGATATCTCAAGGCCACTATACATGAAGGATTGTTCTATTCATTTGATGATGATATGCAGGTCAAAGCTTATTCTGATGCGGATTGGGCCGGTTCCAAGGAGGATAGAAGAAGTACAAGTGGTTACCTAGTCATGCTAGGTAGCAAGATCATCTCATGGATTTCAAAGAAGCAACCCACGGTGGCATTATCTTCCACCAAGGTTGAGTATAGAGCTTTGGCTCAAGTCACATGTGAGCTAATGTGGATTAAGAAGTTATTTATGGAGCTTAATTTGCAAGTTGACACATACCCAATTTTTTGTGACAACATGAGTAGCATTCATCTAGCATCAAATCCTATCTATCATGCTAGAACCAAGCATATTGAAGTGCACTATCACTTCATAAGGGAAAAGGTGATATCCAAGGAAGTTTCAGTACATCATATTGGTACCAAGGACCAAGTTGCCGACATGTTTACAAAGGCTTTGGATGGGATGAAGATTTCAAAATTCAAGCAATGCATCAACATGAAGGAGCTTGGATGAGGACGAAGAATTGAAGCTTGAGGGGGAGTGTTAAAAGTCAAGCCTCAAGCTACAAATTCGTGGGGAATCTTTTATGGACATGTGGAGCAATCAAAGGAAGCCAAAAGCCACGAGATTCCATCAAGAAAAGTCACTCAACCACTCCCCAAGTCATCTCAACTAATTCCTCCAAGTTAGGAGGCTGATTTGGAAAGGTAGTTCCTAGATTTTAAGGGCACACTTCTCACTATAAAAGGAGCATGTATCCCGACTTCTTTTGGGCCATCTTCTTGGATTTTTAGCTCATGTAAAGTGAGCACTAAGTGCTGGAGTTGTGATAAACAAGCCCCTTGCTTAAGCTAGCCCCTTGCTTGCTTGTTTCTTTCCTTTTAGTAGGCATATCTATGTGTGTGCGCAGGCAGTGTTGCAACTCTCTACCCCTGAGTTGTTAGCATTGGTTCTCCCTCATATTGTATCCATTTGATGTAATTCTTGTCTCATTGGATAGCTATTAGAGTCTATTTTATGCTCACAAATTCTCTGCAGCATTCTCTGAGTAATCTGGGAGCAACATTCATTTTAGTGAAGTTGTGTGATTGATATCTCTCTCTGTGTGTAGGCTCTGTTGAAAATATTTTGCTCTCTCTTGTAAGGGTTGGCTCTCCTTCACTATTTATCCATTTGCTATGATTTTGGTGTCATTGGGTAGATATTAGAGTGCTCTAAAGTTGACCCAAGTTTGAGATTCATTCTCTGTATAATCTCTGAGAAAAGCTTGCTGGAGTGAAGTGAGGTCTCTGCTTGACTAGCAGTTGTGAGCATTCAACTAGCTCATGTTGTAGACATTGTTTCTCTTTGTGTAAGCATCCATTTGAAGTAAAATTTGTCTTGTTGGAAAGCTCTTGGTGTCTACTACAGGTCTACAAAAGCTCACTGGAGTTCTCTGCATAAGCTCTGAGTAAGAGCACTTGTGGTGTGCAGAGGTCAAAGAAGGATACCTGTGGAGGTCATTCACGCTTCGTCGTTTCTTAAGGGTTGAGATACTTCCCCCATCAGTTTTTAGTTAGTTTTTAGTGTTTTTCACCTTCCCCACACTCCATCTTCATCACCGCATCATCATCTTCAACTCCAAAAAAATCAAAAAATTCACCATATCCACCCATTCTCCTCATTTCCCCTCATTTGTGCATGCGAGAGAGAGAGAGAGAGCTTTTGTACTCAGGAAAGCTGCAAAAAGGTAAGAAAATCACTCTCTGTCAGAAAATGCCGACTGTGTCAGACCATCGCGATGGTCTGCCAAGTTTGGAATTTGAGGTAAGAGAGTTTACCAGCGTGTAGGCGATCCTTGTGCATATAGGAATCCATACTTTCATCTTGAAAATTTTCATTTTGGTGGACCATCGCGATTGGCTCACGCCATCGCGATTGTGTCACACCATCGCGATTGGCTCACACCATCGGGACGGCTCGGCCGGACCATCGCGACGGTCTCACGCCATCGTGATGGTTCACTTGAATCATCGCGACGGTCCTTGACCATCGCGACGATCCCGTCGACCCCACGCCATTGCGATTGGCTCATGCCATCACGCCGATGCTACCATGTGGCAAGCTAGACCATCGCGACGATGCCCTCAGACCATCGCGACGCCTCGACATTTGAACCATCGTGATTGGCTCACACCATCATGCTTTGTGACCATCACAACGGTCTCACGCCATCACGATTGTCCCGTTGACCGTTGACCTATGCCATCGCGATTGCTCGCCGATTGGACCATCGCAACGGTTCATTAACACCATCATGATTGTTCACTTTAGACCATCGCGATCACTCGACTGATACGCCATCGTGATTGCTCGCCGATTGGACCATCGCGACGGTTCATTAACACCATTGCGATTGTTCACTTTAGAGGTCCATCGCGATCACTCAACTGATATGCCATCGTGACTACTCACATTTCAGACCATCACGACAGTTCGCTTCTTCAGACCATCACGATTGTGTCACGCCATCGCGACGTTCCTAGACCATCGCGATTATCTCAGACCATCGCGATTGTCCACCCCAAACGCAAATTTTAGGGTTTGAATTTTTGATCAATTTTGGGGCTATTTTTTGAAAATTTTTGGGTGAATAGACTCATAGGAGACCCCTTAGCTCATATTTGAAGAAAAACCTGTTTGTCAATTTTTACCCCCGAGGGCCTGAATGCTCATATCTTTTTCATCTGAAGTCCGTTTTTTGAGCTTTATAGCTCATTAGAAAGCTCTTTACGAGTACTACGTGACCTCAACTATTTTCTTCAAAAAGAAGATGTTGTTTTTTAGAGAGGATAATTTGAGGTTGACCTAGTGTGGGACTAGAAAGCCAAGGGGCATTGAAATTTTGGGCAAAAGGGAAAGGACCTTTAAAGGTGTATATATTCAAGTGCTTGATCATCCATTTGAGAATTGGTCTGACAGTGGAATTTTACAGGTCTAGCAAGGGCAATCAAGGGCAAACAAAGCAAAGGCAAAGCAAGGCAGTGAAGAACGCAGGGCTTGGGAAGCGCGGCTTCTTGGGCATCAGAGCAACCAAAGCAGCTAACTTGAGGTTGGAAGATTACTCAACCCCCTCAGTCAATTATTAGCTTAAGCTAAACGTTAGCATTGTGGATTAGATTAACGACGCTAGGAATGCCTCAAGTTCAAGAGACTTAAATTTTTCAAGTCCAAGATAAAAGTAAAGGTGTGTGATACGAAAACCTAAGGAAAAGAACTTAAGTCTGACGGAACGAGAACTCAAAAGTACCACAGAAAGTCGATTCCTGACGCATACATCAAGACAAGAATCTAAAGAAATTTTAAAAGAATCAAGAAAGTAAGAAAAAAGAATCATTAACGATCAGAGAGTGCCGCGAAGTAAATTCATGAACCTTAGATCGGGCAAGCATATAGGTAAGTCAGACCAACGAATCCTTAGATCATCAGAAGCAAGCGTAGGAACTACTGCACGATCGTGGGCTCAACAGTTAAATAGTAATTACCCCTACAAGAGCTCAGATACAAGTGAATCGGAGATGGCTTTTAGCACGGAAAGACCAGAAGGAGGGTCAAACGTTGCATATTTAGAAAGACCCGAAGGACCCTATAGAACTCAATTAGAATTTCTCCGAACCAACCGCTTAGGTGCTCGCATCTATGAGGATGGTTTGCGAAGACAAGTGGTGCAAATGCACAACCTTGATCAACCCGTTGGATTGGAACGTCCAGTGGTGAAATTCGAGAGAGATGCGTACATAGACAAGGAAGGAACGATGTACATCATAAGTACTCAGCCAAACAATACCAATGAGTTTGGCGTAATTCAGTTAGAGACGCAAGCAAGAGCACAAGGAAAAGAACCATTAGAAGAGCCTAGGACACCTAGAGGGAAATCTGTACTGACATGAGTACTAGTTCTAGATTGGACCCCTCAGGATAACAAAAGCATAGAATTATTCGTAAACAAATAAACAGACAAAGCATTTTGGAGATACAGAATGGAACAACCTAGTGAGGTAGGCTCCATCATAGTTTACGAATTCAAGGACCCGGATACACCTGGAAAGGTTGTATACCTGGACGAAACTTCGGAACGAGTATTTGTGGTACCAGACCATGCAAGAAATACCTATAAATGGAGAGGTGATTTGGTCTTCCCTCCATCTCGAGCAAACGTAAACACGAGCCAACAAGGGGCAGGAACATCCTCCGCCCATGCTAATCAAAGAGAGAAGAACAAAGAAAGACCTGAAGTAAGTTTCAATCATCCCATAGGGAGAGATAGAACCACCATAGACATGGACAGAGTGGATAGACAAAGAGAACCTAGGATACCAGGTGGTAGAGATGATTTTCCTCTACCCAGACCACATGAACACGCAAGAATATTAAGACCCACTCAGTTAGTAAAGTCCATGAAAAATTATTTTGATGGGACAGGAGATCCCTATGACCATGTTGTTGAATTTAAGCAAGTGCTACAGGCAGAGCAAGTAGAAGATATGTTCACACAATATAATGCCTTTGGACTAATGTTAAAGATTACCGCTTTAACTTGGTTCCAACCATTGCAACAAAGGCAATTTAGAGACATCCATCACTTTTTAGAGTTATTCATCAAAAAAGAGTCATTCATCACGGAATTCTCTAAAAGTGGAATCATACATGACACGTCTTCATTGATTCATAGTTTTAAACAGCCAGGAAATAGTTAGATTGGTGGGACATAGGTTTAGACAATATGTGGAGAGATGCCCAATGCAAGAGCTACCCTCACAGGCCAAGCAAGTGTCATTGTTTCTACATGGCTTGTTGAGCTCTAAACTACGCTCCTATGTATACTTGAAGGAACCCAAAATGCTAGAGCAGTGTGTAACAATATGTATAGACATTGAGGACAACTTAGGAGACGAGTTGGAACTCTCAAAAGTCTATAAAGACTCAGATTGTTCCTCTCTCGCATCTTCAAAACTGTCTAGCTCGATGGAAGACCTAGCAGAAAAAGTGGCCCAGAAACTAGGAGTTTCTAGTAAACAGATGCCAAGGTTAGCAACAAACAAGCGTTGTTACACCTGTGGTGGAATGTGTGTCCCAATGCAACACAACTGCAAGCCAACCCTAGTGGTCAATATTGTACGATCGAGAGACGATACACGAATCATATGGCTCAAGACTGCCCATACAACAAACAAGCAGTAAGACAGAACTACCCGCAAGCCTATGCACAGCCAGGTAGATATCAAGGCCAATACAATGCTCAGCCTCATTACTATAGGCCTCCTCAAAACTATCCTTATCAGGCTCAACAGAGACCACAACCTGTCTTAGCTCAGCAGCCACCCCCACCAGCGAATGTCATCTCAGTTAAATATGCTCATGTAGAAGAAAACCTCAATAGGGCTTTAGTTCCCGTTTCACTCCTAATTATTGATAGTGATCCAAACTCAAACAGTTTTGACTCCACTCATGTAGATAGTCCACCCGCATATTACACGGAGTCACCAGAACATGTAGAAACATATCAATATGATAGTCCACCATTGGAACCTAGTTGGGAGCCCGACTATGCTAACGTGATGTACACAAACCCTAATCCACGGCCCCAATTGAGACAACAAAGACCACAAGGTCCTAGAGGACCATGCTTTAAGTGCCAAGGAGATCATTTCATAAAGGATTGTCCACATCCTCTGATAGCAAGATAATCACAAACTATAATGTACAAGGCTTTTGTGTTGATTACGGTAAAGAGCATATCATAAAAGAGTGTCCTAAGAACCCTGCTAATGCTTCAAATGTGACACCAATCAATGTGATAGGTATTGTGCACAACGCAGATGGATCCAACCCTACATACGTGCCTATCCAAGCTATAACAAGAGCCCAGGCGCTCTTACAGAATCAACAACCTAACGCTGAGAAAATAGTCGGAACTAGTGAAGTTGGAGAATCTAGCAGTAAAAAGACAAAATCTTGGAAAGACTCGAGAGAAAGAATCAAGAGAAAGTGGAGTAAGAGGATAACTGAATTGGAAGGAAGTCTAAAGAAATCGAGAGCCAATATCCTAGAATTGACTTCACAGGAATTGAATCAGGAGAACCTAGCTCAAAAATCAGGATCAGTTCTAGCAGAACCCATACCAGAAAACCTAGACATGATGTTTCGTGCATATCAGGCTAGATTAAAAGAAGGACCCCAGATAGTAGAAATGAGCAAGAACTACCCTCGAGCAGACCTAGAAATTGAGAGAACTAAACTTTGTATGAAAATGGTAGAATTAGCACAAGCAATGTTCGAAGCCTCTAGATATCTTAATTGGAATAACATGGCAAAATCAAAATTACACTTTCAAGTATTAATGGAGAGGCTAGAATACTTGATAAAAAGCAAAGAGAAAAAGAATCAGCATAGGAATCCTATTGTCTCAGAGACACACGAAAGGAATGCACCATCCCTGTCTCAAGTACCAAACACAGAGAGAAAAGACAACCTGTCGTCCATACATAGGTAGTCACATGAATTCCTGAGAGAAATACAAGAAGAGAAGTGGAGAAAGGAACAAGGAACTCATCCTCCTATTCAAGAAATAGATGAATTGCAAGAGCAATTTCCCCAAGACATTCCCTCTATTTACGATGATGTAGAGGAAGAACAACTGAGTGAACACACAGGTTTTGAATCCAATTCTTTACAAGAATTACCTCAGTTCATAGGACCTTGGGAAGCAAAGTCTATTAGCATGAGAGCACCCACGATAATAGTGAGGAATGAAGAATCAGTGATCCCTAGAAACATGGAAGTGATAAAGAATACCAAAGTACAGTGTAATCTCACTCTAGAGGAGTTGTTAAAGGTTAAACCAGAATTGTGGAAACATGTAGCAAATCAATTCCTCGAGATTGCTACTGCTCCCTCTCAGATAGGAACACACAAGAAGGTACCAGAGATACCCGTCGAAAAGATCGGAGATGTAAGTGAAGGAGAGGAAGGTAACACTTATCTCCCAATAACCCATCAAGGCTACACCACGAAAGCCATCTTAGATTCAGGAGCCGGAGTAGCCATCGCTACCATCGCTTTATGGAAACGTTGGGGTAAGCCAGCATTAAGACCCACCAAGATGAAGCTACAAATGGCTGATGGACATATAGAGAAACCATTAGGCTTACTAGAAGGCATATCTCTCACCACTTGTGGTGTGGAGTTTGAGCATACTTTCGCCATTTGTCATTTTAATAAAAATCATGCTTATGAGATGATATTAGGATGACCATTCATGCATCAGTTGCAAATTGTACAAGATTGGGGAACTAATTCTTTGTACTTGCAACATTTAGGAGTGACTACTAAAGTCAATCTTAAAGATTATTCACATCGAGATGTACCCCCAATACAATGGAATATCTTTCATAAGACACAAGAAGAAACGGAATCTGTACACTCATTGGAATCAGACCCCTCATGGTTGCAAGAGGATACTCATTTATGGATGTGTAAAGTAGCAAAACAAGAGGAAGAACGGTTAGAAGCCAGGACCTTAGGTGCAGAACAACATCCATGAACCCTTCAAGACCCAGCTTACGCACCTGTAGTATTTCCAGACGAGGAATTCGAGCCTCATGGTTGGGCAGAAATCCTAGCAACCATGGATGTAGCCATCAATGAAGAACAATGGACACCCCACTGTGACGAGGATGGCTATGACATCTTAGTTTTCACGATAGAGCCAATCATGTATGATTCAATTCTAGAAGAATGTGAACCGAGCACTGATGCATTCGAGGATGCGAGTGATTTCAATTTAGAGTCAATTATTATGATCCTCCCTTTGCATCAGAGGAAGAATATTTCTACGAAGTAGAAGCTTACCCTCCGAGGCACAAAGAACTTATGAATGATGTGAGGTTAGACACTCAAGTGACCACTAAAAGTGAAGGTAAGAAAAGAAAGAAGAAAGAAACCATGTCAGAAGAAGAAGAATCTTTGTTTGAGGTTCCGGAGAACTTCAAGAAGTATGAAATAGAAGATAGACGAATCATGGTATGAATGCCTAACAGAAAAGCTGACGTTGGAGAAGTATATGATAATTGAGAGAAAACCAAAAAAATCATAGTTGCCATAAACGGAGAAGAAGAAAAATGTACATATAGGGCATGATTTTACGAATGCAGAAGAAGAAGAGTTAGTTGTCCTATTGCACGAATATAGAGATGTGTTCGCGTGGAGTTACAAAGATTTGAAAGGAGTAGATCCAGATATATGTTCTCATAGAATTCCTATGACTCCAGATGCAAAACCTACGAAACAAAAACCATACACGTACAATGATAACTACGCTGCAAAGATTAAAGAGGAAATAGATCGTTTGATAGAAGCAGGATTCATTTACGAAATTGAGCACACTGAATGGGTATCCCCCATTGTGGTTGTGCCCAAGAAGAATGGAAAATTGTGTGTGTGTATTAACCTTAAAAAAGTTAATGCCACCACAATTAGAGACAGTTATCCTCTTCCTATCACGGAACACTTATTGGAAAGAGTTGCGGGCAAGGAAGTTTACAGCTTTCTTGATGGTTTCTCAGGCTATAATCAAGTAGCCATTGCTCCAGAAGATCAACACAAGACGGCTTTTGCCACAGAATGGGGCATATTTGCTTTTTGTGTGATGCCTTTTGGCTTAACAAATGCACCCGCTACTTTCCAGCGACTCATGTGTCATGTTTTTAAGGAATTCTTACGCAAGAATTTGGAAGTTTATGTCGATGACCTATGTGCACATTCTAATATGAGGCAGATGCATATCCCAAAATTAAGACAAGTGTTTGACAAATGTCGAGAATATCAAGTTTGTTTGAACCCAGAAAAATGTGTTTTCATGGTCATACAAGGCAAAATTCTAGGACACATTGTGTCAAAGAACGGAATCTCTACAGATGAGGAAAAAGTGAAAGTAATCGCCAATCTATCTAGACCAAATAACGTAAAAGAAGTACAGGCATTTATGGGTCATTGTGGTTATTACACACAATTCATACACATGTATGCAATCATAGCCAAGCCTCTGTACTCTCTTTTGACCAAGTTTGAATGGACAAATGAATGTGAGAACTCATTCAATGAACTTAAACGACGTTTGTGCTCAGCACCTATATTGACAACCCCGGATTGGAGCAAGCCATTCCATGTACATGTGGATGCATCCAACTATGCCATAGGATGCGTGTTAGCACAACCCACGAATGAAGGTAATATAGATCTCCCCATAGCTTATGTGAGCAGATAGTTGAACGCAGCAGAAAGAAATTACACCACTACTGAATGAGAAGGATTAGGAATGATCTACGCAGTAAAGAAATTCAGGCATTATTTGTTGGCAAACAAGTTCAAATTCTTTACAGATCACCAAGCATTACTGTACTTGGTCAATAAGCCATGTAATACAGGACGATTAATACGTTGGTTTCTATTACTCATGGAGTATGACTTTGAAGTAGCAGTCGGGAAAGGAAAGACACACCTTAGAGCTGACCACCTCTCAAGATTAACCACAAGAGAAGCTCCTCAAGGAATAGCGGATGAATTACCCAATGCATATTTGTTTAACCTTGAGATAGCACCAGAATGGGCTAAGCCGATAATCCCTATTCTCACATACGGACCCAAGAATCCTAGGATAAGGATCAAGGAAGGAGAGATTACCAAATCTCAGAGATATCAAATAATAGCAGGAAGTATATATAAACAAGATAATCAAAAGATTCTTGCTTGTTGTGTGGATGATTCGGAACATGCAAATTGGTTGCAATTAGCACATGTAGGTGCATTAAAGCAACATCATTCAAAATATCGTACATTGCAGACTCTGCATAGATTAGGAGTATATTGGCCTTCCATGGAAGCAGATGTCTATAAATTATGTAAAGAATGCCATGTTTGTTGTGAAAGACCACCAGTAGAACATGCTACATTATATCACGTGTCTCTCACACCAGAATGGAGTGAACCCTTAGTGACATACCTGAGGACGAAAACATTCCCTCAAGGAATGACCTTAGCACGACAACGAAGTCTAGAGCAGGAAGCTCAAAACTATTCACTTATTGGCAATAATCTATACAAACGAGGACGAGATGGATACCTAAGACAGTGTGTTCATGAGAACGATTATTTGAGCGTACTAGAGACGGCACACCAAGGTGTTGCAGGAGGTCATTTTGGACCCGATAGGCTAATCAAAGCCATCCTCTTTGCAGGATTATGGTGGCCCACTCTTCACATGGATGCACATACCTATGTTAAGAGATGTGATGTGTGCCAAAGAACTCAGTTTCCTACTCGCAGAGATGAAATGCCATTGAAACCCATGATGGGAGGACGTGCATTTTCTAAGTGGGATATAGACTTTGTAGGACCCATTAACCCCCTCTGCAAAAGGTACACATGCTGAATACATTATTGTTCCGACATATTATCTTACCAAATGGGTAGAGGCAAAGGCCACAAAAAAGAATGATGCACACACGACTGCAAAATTCTTATTTGAAAATGTCTTTACAAGATATGGATTGCCTATAGAGTTAGTGAGCGATCGAGGAACTCACTTTGTAAACCAAGTCATTGAATATTTGTTACAGGATTTTACGGTGATTCACAAGAAATCCGCACCATATCATCCTCAGGCCAATGGTCAGGCTGAAAGCACTAACAAGATCCTTTGTAACGTACTGACGAAACTCGTGAACAACAAACGTTCAGATTGGGACAAACAGTTACACCACGTTGTTTGGGCATATCGAGTGGCCTACAAGACCGTACTCAATGCAACTCCCTTTCATATGGTTTTTGGTCAGAATGTTGTGCTTCCTTTGGACTTCTTGATACCGACCCTTAAGGTTGCACAAGAACATTAGTGGACCGGCCATGAATTATCAGCAAGAATAATGGGCTTGGAACGATTAGGAGAAACCAGGTTGAAAGCGGCAGCAGGAATATACGCAGCAAAGAAGCGACAAAAAGCATACTTCGACGCACATGTGAAAGATAAAGGCTTAAAAGAAGGAGATTTAGTCCTAGTATATACGTTGAAACAACACGCACGTAAGTTAGAAAAGCGAGGTTATGGACCTATGATCATTAACAGACTCTCGACAAGTGGAGCAGTACAATTAGCCACCTTAGAAGGAGATATAATGCCTAATTACATTAGTGGCTGTAGAGTCAGGCTATACCAGGAACCTCTTACTGAGGATATGCTTAGACGACTCACGTTGGCAAAGAAGCATAAGGAGGAAGAAAATAGAATACGAGCTGAAGCTCAGGCAGAAGCCATAGAACGCATTAAGCGCATGAAGTTAAGAACACAAGGACTAGGGAGAGAACATTATAACCATCTGGAAACAACACCCAGATACACCATGGTCATGTGTCAAGCAAATTCAAGTACCCATCCTAGCATAGTGGACAGGAGACCATTCATTACAGTTAGGCTAGAGCACGGCAACCCTTGCCAAGAGCTCAAGGCTTTAATTGACTCAGGAGCTTTGAGTAGTGCGATTACATGGTCCCACTATAAGGACTCAGGAATAGAAATGCGGCCAATTGAGGCATACCTCATAGGGCTAGGAGGCATGGAAACCCCTTGCATGGGTGAGGTGGACCTTCCTATCCTCATAAACGAAGTGACCATGACAGTGAAACTACTAGTGTGCCATGATGACGACCTGATAGAACCCCTAATCATTGGCCAAGATTGGCTATACGATCACTCAGTGGACCTAAATCTTAGGCAAGGCTCCTTACAGATTGGAACCTTAGATCAACAGCGAGTGATACCGTTTGACTTCCCTAACAACCCTTCGCCTGAGGTATGTAACCCTAGACCATATGAACAGCATGCGACAGAGGACCGGAAGATCTTTATTCAAATGAGTCACGTTACGTCTACACCAACCCACGCAGGCTTGGCGATGGACAATTGTCAATCAGAAGGATGTCAAGAGATTTTCCCTTGGGCTTCCTGCAAATTAGAAGGGGCAACCGCCCAACCGCTTGGTCAAATGGACACAATCAGCGGTCAGGTGGGTTACATCAGCAGACAAATGGGGACAATTGCAGGTCAGGTGGACTGCATCAGCAGCCACATGGGCAAAACACCCTGTAGTGCCCATCCTTCCACACTTACTGCGGACTGGCCTAGATTAATGGTACAAAACGGAGCACTTCCTAATGGGCAAGTTTCGCAAGTGTTGGACCTCCCTTCTTTTCCAAAGCACAGTGTCCATTGGACCTCTCAACCTCAACCACAAAGGATTCAACCACAACACAGGAACCTAGACCGACGACAATATCAGATGACACAAGGAAGAAAGTTGCAGTATCAGTATCACAAATCAAGAGGCACGAGACAAATATGGGTGCCAAAAGGACAGAAAGCACAGACAGATTCCACCAATGCGGACAATGATGAGAAGAAGTTACGGTAGAATCAGAAGCAGTATCCAAAGCCTTTGCTATCTTCTTCTACGAGTACGAACATTCGGCAAATTTGGATCGCCAAGAAGTACCTTACGAATCGATCCATACCCACGTAGATTTGGGTACCCAAACAGTGTATCATAGCTCAACACTCAAGCCATGTAATATATACCCCTCAGAAATCTCTTTACTCCTCACCACCACCACACCCGATACCACCTTTTGTCCCTCAGCAGAAACATATCACCCGCTCAGAAACTCTTAGGAAGTGGATACCGAAACGTATCCAGACGTCTTCTCTGACCCCCTTATCTAACATTACTCCCACCCCGACTAAACATCACCCTTGTAATAACTCATTCACAACTGAACCTTGTACAAATCCACACACTATAACCCAAGATCACTTGTAATAACATCTCATCAAGAAATGTATGCATTATCTGAAGCATGTAGGTGTCTAGAGACCTGCATTAGTTTTGCAAAACAATCATTCCATAAACCATATCACAACACTCGGCTACATGGGTTACACATCGGTTATGGAAAAGGATTGCGGTCTTACTTTAATGGGATCATGATTAATTTCCATACTAATGTGTTAATCTTTTGTAGCAGATCTGCTACACACTCGCATCACTCATCATGCAGGCAGAAGGACCATCTGAAGCTGGCACCAGTGTACCCATGGCAAATATCGGCGAATTACTAGCTGAACCACATCCTACAGCTCAACCACCAGAATTTCAAGGATTTCCAGGACCCATGCCGATTGACGATCCTCCTAGGGGATATACTGAAAAGAATCACTGCAATTCTCACTGGTTTCAAGGGCTAGCAGGACCGTTGGCAGACACAGATTTTATCTTTGAAGCCAACTTGACTTTTGATACCCGTACATGGGGCAAGTACCAATTTTTCTCAAGAGAGTTCGAAGGACTACAGAACACCGAAGACTTAACGCATGTTTGGGCAAGAGCAGGCTTCACAGAATATTTCAGTGATCCTTTGCCTAAATCGGATTTCTACAGATGCTACTACTTGGTAACAACATTGACAGCTTCGGAGAACAAAGATTTGCCAGGAACATTTATTTTGCCGTCTTTGGTAAATGATCGGCCATATAAGAAGTTTTATCTATCTAAAGATTTGATTAGAGCTGCTATTAAGATACATGGAACGCATACGCCGACGGAACGAGAAAGGCTAATTCCAGAGCCTATGAAACGTGGGGATGTTACTAAATGGGAAGATATTTCTGCGATCACACTTGAGCTTTCTAAACCATTAAGGATATGCATGCAGCATTTTGCTTTCCCCGCTCAGGATTGATTCACCATGCCCCACAAGCGCATCTAGTTTGGTTTGTATTTAGCATGTACTGGACCTCAAACGGTAGACCTAGCAAGCTGGCTAATTGATCAGTTGTACTTAGCACAACATAGATGGGAAAGAAAGAAGGTAATCAATGGATGTTGCGCTCTCACGCGCATTGTTTATATGTGTTTGGCCTACGACTTACCAATCGAGCATGCAATGACAAGCGAGGAGCTGAAAGCATTTAAAGGGACAGCAAAGAAAGCTAGGAAGTATAGCAAAGGACGAGCAAGAAAGCGCATGAGAGGAACCATTCCATGCCTACAGGTCCCAAAATCACCGTCGTCGCAACCCTTGCCAGAACAGTCTCCGACAGAAGCCCCTGTAACTGTACAACCCATTCGCATATCAAGACCAGTCCTAACGGAGGGCACTACCAGCACAGTCGCTCCTCAAGTAGGCACAGCCCCAGGTCCTCCCACCACTACAGCAGTAGGAACTTGGTGCAGAAGCATTCTCTTTCCTGATACCCAACTTGGAAGCAGAACCCATAGATACAACATTTGATTTCGAAATGCCAGATGCTTTCTCAAATGAATTTCAATTTTTTGAAGGTCAGATCTTTTCTCAAGAATATGAACGTCCAAGCTACCCTACCACTCCCCTAGATCAACAACAAGGACAAGTAGTATCCATCTTGGATGGAGAAAGAACAGAGACAGATGAAGACGAGGGCAATGATGAAGCCAGCCAAGGCACTCATGACTCCCAAGAAAATGTGCAGACAGATGAACAAGGACAGCACACCGATACCCAAGGTGACACGAGCACACACGAAGAAGAAACATTTGACGCAGTAGCTTATATGCTAGCCATCAAGAAGTTGTATCGTACTATGGAAAAAGTTTAGGCACGTAAGAAGTTAACTGAAGAAGAAAGCCAAGCACTCATAGAACAAGAACTTGTCTCAAGCGGTTTCGAAGAAGTATACATCAAAGGCTTCAGGGAACTTGTTAAATCAGTAGGATCTAATGAAGCATTAAGATATTTGCAGAGGAAGCCGTTACCGCAATATGACCCCCGACGAGTACGACTACTATCAAAACCAGGTGAATACATTCGCGTACCGACAAGTGCCCAATCTTTCGAACAAGCCAGGGAAGCACGACTAATTCCTGAACGATCTGAGGCTGAAGAAGCTATCCTCATTGACTCCCCACCCCACACTACTACTGTACATACCACCATTGTGACCGAAGTACCTGCCACCCCAACCGCTCCTCTTTCACCTCCCGTATCTCCAATCTCCCCTGTACATCCGATCTCTCCCAGACCATCCACATCTTTGGATAGCGCTGTGGCAGAAGCCTTCCTTACTTCCATTCATCTGATAATTCTTGCACCCACCCAACCTAGTTTCCTCCTCAAACATCCACCTTTCTATCCAGTCCAACTTTCCCTCCATCCTTCCCATCCTTTCCCACACCTCCAAGACACCTTTTCCCATTCCCACCTCCATTAACCTTCTCCCCCGTCTCACCTCCCCGTCCAACTGCCTTTCCTCTTCCTTCTCTCCACCAAGCAGTACAAGAGAACCCCTCTGTAAATTACTCTTCAACTTTTGTAAATCTTGTATTTACACCCACGCACGCACCCACTCTCACGCCATTATTCACAGTCACCGCACTTGATACCACATCCAATGACATGGATATATCACCACACACTGCACCACCACTCACATCGTCCATCCACCATATTTAGGCACATCACAATTTTCCACAATCACCACTGCATCCATATTCCCGTCCCCATTTCCCTTTCCCTTTGCATCGACACCCACACACACCACAACTGCATTCACTCCATCACTAATATTATCACACACTATAGACACCGCATTTCGACAAATGTTCACATGTATGAATCAAGTAAGAGATGAGTTCACATCTCTTGGAAATAATTATCAGACGCTGCAGAAGACAACCAACGATTTACAGTCGCAGCTCAATTCACTGACCATCAAGAATGCCTCACTGAACACCCACTACCAAGAGCTACGAGAGGCATATCACAAACTTGAACTAGAAAGTGAAGAAAAGACGAAAGAGGCTGTCACACATATCGATAACTTGTTAAGGGCACAGACTATTCGCAATGCAACATTAACAAGAAACATGGGCTTACTCAGACGACACCTGGCAGCAGCGAAAGAAGAGAACCAACGTTTACAAGAAGAGAACAGAGAGAATTTAGAAGCTTCCCTAGATCAACCCGACCAACCATTGAGCCCCAGTCGCTTTAAGGCGGTGTCCCCCAGAATCTATGAAAATGTTACTAGATGATCACGTCAAACTATAGGACAAATACGCCAGCATCAACGAGGAATATTAGAAGCTGAAAGAATATCATAAACTACTCCAGCTAAGAGCACCAATACCACAAGGACTATCAGCTCCTGTGGACCCTTCTCCTGAGATCTTAGAGGAACTCAATGCTTTATGGGCCCAGGTATCAACTCTTCAATCACAGATAGCGATATATGAAGCACCCCCCAGGCCAGACTCCCCACCGGAACTACCAGCAGAGGAAGAAACAGTAACTATTCCGGTGGAAGAAACTTTTGAAGAGGTGTATGAGCCCCAACCCATACCAAGCGGACGAGTCACGGCCGAAGGCCAGACGACTTTCGAACTTCCAACTCCCGCATGGATGAAGACGATTGGAGAACTCGGAACAACCCACTCAGCAAGGGTAGAGGTGCAGTTACACGCCATGGCAATGATTGAAGAAAGAATTTTATAGTCTCCTTATTTTGCTCATTTGGCCCCTCAAAGATACATATCAGGGCATGAGCTACAATACAAGCCCTACTTTATGTTAATGGCAGAATATCAGCTGGCCATAGAAAAAGAAACAGGCAAAAAACCCTCTCACGGGACCCAATTTGAGTCTGAAGATTTGCGAATAGACGCGCAGCGAGGAGAAATCTATCAACCAGATTGGCATAAATATTTATTACAAGCATATCCAGTGATGATGAGTACTTGGGTTAAGGCACCTCTACACTTAAAGTACAACCCATGTTGGGGACCAGTGCCACGTCGCCACTCCTGGAAGGCATTTGCTATTAAAATACAAAACAACAAGCAATGCCAGGATTGGTTAAATTACCCATACTTCACTCCACCCACAGGACTACCTACAGCCGGATACATGATGGCCACGATTCGTCACTGGCTCCCTCGCTTAAAACATATGGATGATATTGTAGCGCATATGACTGTCAAGATATTTGACATGATGGAGATGGTTTTTAAAGTCTTCTGTCACGTCAAGGCACCACATGTAAACATCCTGGGTTTTTGAGCATGGCAATCTAGATCTAGCATATGACATGAGCACGACACCATCGCTCCGGGTGTGTTATGCCTAGCATTATAGAATCAAGTACTTACCGGCATGCTATAAGCAGACTTTTGAAGAAATGTTCACAACCGGTTTCTAGGAATACCATTCAGAAGTGTTCATCAGTAGGCTTACGCATTTACTTCAATTATTTGCCTGTGAACAGATGGTATATTCCATGCATTATCGACTCCCACCATCAGATGAACCGCAACCCATCGATTGGGAGAAACTCAAGGCAGATCTAGCCCGAGGCATTCGAATATCAGAGCACACCCTCGCTCAAGACCTCCTACAGAATTACATCCGACAGACCGCACAACAAGGTTCTGTCGCGGACGACAGAAGCGAGAGGGAGGGGGGTGTTGGCAGTAGCCAGAGGCATAGAAGACGCGGAAGCATGTGAAGATAGAGCATAACGAAGAAGCAGGGAGTCAGTCGAATCATTTTTCAAAGAATTATGTTTTATAAACACTTTTCAAAACCTCCAACCGTGATTTTCATCACTTTTGTACCATATATAACATAGAAAAACCCTTTTTGTAATTTATAGCTCCATTTTTGCAAGCCAAAGAGTCCTCGAGCTTGAGGAGCTTAGGTAGAATGAGCGTACTAATTTTGGTTATTTTTAGACACCGTTACCCTTTCAAATAGCACCTAGATCCTATTTTTTAACTATACCGGTCACTAGATGTGAAACCAGTCAAAACTAGTCTAGAATCTATAAAAAGAGCTAGAGAGCTCATTTTTGAGGTTAGCTTGTTTGACTAGAGAAGATCTTAGAGCTATTTTGAGCTTGTAAGAGTGTTCTTGAGTAATAGAGTTAATTTCCTACCTTCCATTGTGTCTTGCTTGTTTCTTCATTGTGTGTGTGTATGTTTATCACCTTCACTCTCACTTCATCTCACGTTCACGATCTTCATATCACTCATATCTCTTCCGTGGATTGACATTAAGGAGGTGGAGCTTCTTAACGTGGTTCTCACCATTGTGCTAAAGCAACATAGCATCATATTCAACTTGCATAGCAGCCATCCAATTTTCTGAATTTTGTGCTTCATCAAACAAAAGAGGCTCATTCTCATCACAGAGACTAGATGCAGCCATAGCATAGCAATCTGATGCAAAAGAGGCACTATGAGAGCCTGATCAAGTATGATATGATAGAGGTGCATCTAATTTGCTGTCACGCAAAGTCTACACCAACCATTTTGGCATAGTTTTTGCCTACTCAATATCAGCTCTCTCATCAACAAGTGCATCATGTAAATCTGCATCAAAAATGGAATGATCTGCATCATTACTTGAAACCTGCAAAGGCTAAGAAGTTGCCTCATTAGGACCAGCACTAGACTGTTCACCTCTAAAAGGAGGCAGCAAAGTATCATACATGTCTTTGGAGCTAACAGATGTCTCCTTAGTACATAAAAGCAATGGCTGAATAGCATCTTCCACAAAAACAACACTATGGCTAACCAAAATGCATTTAGTCTGTGGATGATACAGACGATAGCCTTTACTTTCAGAACTATACCCAACAAAAATACATTTTACTACTTTATCATCCAATTTCCTACGATGTTGTTCAGGCACTAATGCATATGTCAAACAACCAAAAACACTTAGATGAGCAACAGATGGCTTGCGATCATGCAAAGCCTCATATGGAGTGATAGACTACAGTGCTTAGTGGGACACTTGTTAAGTACATATGTTGCACACATGATAGCCTCAAGCCAGAAACTATGTGGTAAAGCTTGACTCTTGACCATACACATCGCCATCTCCATGAGTGATATGTTCTTTCGTTCAGCAACTCCATTCTGTTGAGGTGTATATGGCATTGTACACTGGTGTTTTATCCCACGTTCAGCCAGAAATGCATTAAAATCAGAAGACATATACCCCCCCTCGATCAGAATGGAGGGTGCCCATTTTACATGCTGATAGATTTTTAGCCAAAACCAAAAATTGTTTGAAGCACATGAACACTTCGGACCTTGCCTTCAATGGATATACCCATGCATGCCTAGAAAAAGCATCAATGAAAGTCACAAAGTAAAGATAATTTCCAAAAGAAGGTGTCTGCATAGGACCACAGACATCACTATGTACAAGCTGCAATTTCTAAGTAGCCTGAACTGAACCATCTTTTGGAAATGAGAAACACTACATTTTTCCCAAAATATAGCCTTCACAAACATGTTTTCCAGGTGCCTCAAGTTTGGGTGAAGAGGACATCATTTCAGATTTCTGTAGGCGCAGCAAACTAGCGAAATTCAGATGACCAAAGCGTGCATGCCAAAGCTTTGCATCTGACATAGCCTGAGAATCATGTACTGCACATGCCGAATCATTCACAAATCTTTCATAGTCTATGAGCTTATACAACCCACAACATAAAATGCCAGAAGCAATAATCACATCGCCATTTGACAAATCATGAACTGTACACCTGTCATCAACAAATTTCACAACCAAGCCAATCTTGGCTAATGTAGAAACTGATAACAGGTTCTTCTTGATCCCTAGCACAAATAAAGCATCTGACAAAGTGAAAGAACTACCATCATTAGTAGTCAAAATGATCTTACCAACTCCCATAACACGATAAGAGGAGTTGTTGGTGCATGTAACAGTATTCCCTGTAGGGGCAAGCTCGAGCGAAGAGAAGAAACTATGCTGCGAGGTAATATGTTTGGTCGCCCCACTATCAAAGTACCAAACATCTGAGTCTACTGTAGACATGCACTACTCATGAGAAGATGGGTCAAAATTGCAAACAGTTGTAAACGGAAAAATTGAATGTATCTCAAAAAGTTAAACGGAACTACCCAGATGAGTTCTGCTAAACTTGTAGCAGACTTCGAGATGCTTATACTGGCGAACCAAAATAGGTATATAGCTTTGGCTCTCTAACATGCACAAGCACTATGATAGTGCCTGTCGGAAACACACTAAGTATGCTCACCAAAATTCGTGCGATTTTGAGACTGCAACCGAAGAAGTGTTGACGATGCCCTAGATGAAGCGGCGACTTGCTCTGATACCAATTGTTGGAGTTAGATGTTTGCAGAAGCACGTGAATAGCACAAGGAAGAAGAAGAAGCTTGGAGCACAACACACAATACTGAATGTATTACTGGAGAATGTACAAAGATAAGTAGCCCATTAGGGCAATAGGCGTATATACAAGCCAAGGGAAAAAAACCTCCTAAAGAGGGAAGAAAGTGCCCCGGTGGTCCTAGAGTGTTCACACACATCACTACCTAAATATATCAACAGAAAAGCTTATACATTTTTAAAAAGTGATGATTCCAAATGAATCTATACAAATAATAAACCTAATATATGCTAAATCCATGTAAAATAGCCTAAAAATTTACAAGCTACAGTCTTCAATAGCTCCAAAGTACTTTTCGTGCCATAAACTATGATACCTGCAAAAGGACCAAAGGATTAGATGTATCTAGAAAACTGCAAAAAATGATAAGTTTTGGTAGCAAAGTGACCTTTGAAGTTATCTTCAACCTACTAGTGGAATCGAATCAATTTTATGACCATGAACTTATGGCCAAAATTCTACAAGTTTGCATCTACATGTAGGAGCTCCTAAGAATGACACATGCCTAATAACATCCTTTCAATAGACTTACTAAATGAGCTACAAATTCAATCAAATTTAGCTCATTTGAAAGCTAAATAGCACCTAATAGTGAACCAATTTTCTTCTTGATTTGGACTTTATTTGATGATTCTATCTATGATATATTTTCATTT